>JAASAY010000458.1:0-49527 GCA_014822085.1 Fusarium stilboides
CTCCCACCCAACCCATCGAGTGCCAGATCCGCTTTGGTCACAATGGAAGCTGAGTCCGGCAATGAACGTGGAACTAATCAGTCAGTTGTGGAGACCTCCGAGATCAATCGGTCGACTTCGAAGCGGCAGATGCAACATGAGCTGCATGATACCTCCTCGAAGAAGGTGAAGCAGGCGCTGCCACCCCGTCAGATTTGAAAGATGTCCGCAGAGGCTCGGAAGCTGATGGAAAAGTACCAATTCTGGGAACAAGGGCACAACTCTCTTCTTCATCCCCGAGATAGCCGAAAGGACGGCCAAGATATGACACCTGACAATTTAGCAAGAGCTTTGGAAGCAGTTTTCCGCTCCACAAAGGCCCTAGTTGTGAAACTCAAAGAGGCCATCGACGTCTCACTTCAGCTTGTGGACAGCAACTGATTGGCACTTGAGGGTGTGCGAAACCCGGATGACTTTGACGAGGGACTGTCGATGCCTGCTGGCCTCAATCGAATGATCGGCATGATACTTAGTGAGGGTGAGAATGAGGAATAGTGACTGAATGGAACTCACGATCAGACCTGTATAGTACACATTCGTAGCATAGCGCGTACGCTCAAACAATAGGATCACCACGTAATGACCAAGACTCAGAATACGTTCAATTATTTCCATCAATTGATTGGGCCTGCACCCATAGGGAGCAGCCATGATCTAAATGCTGTCTTGTGCTTTTGTACCGCCGAATCTCCAGAGACCACCAGAGGAAGGGCTTAACCTCAGCCCATCTGCCAAACTCCATGCGCCAAACAATGCAGCAACTCCGAACGAATTTCGACTGTTTCCCCGTCTAGGCGAACGACACCCGCTTCTTGCCCTTGGCCTTTGCCGCCTTGGTACCCGTCGAGGCAAACTCCTTGATGTCCTCCTCCTCGTCGCCGGCGCTCTTGCGCTTTCTTCTTTTCCTCAGAGAGTCCTTGGTATCCTCGAGCTTGGACTTTCTCGCCTCATCCTTCTTTTCGGCTTCGGCCTTACGCGCCTCACGGATTTCCTCCATTTGGCGTTGCTTGATCATTTTGGATTCGATCTGACCGTCCTTCTCGGCCTGAACGAGGGCCATGATGGTGCTCATGCTCTCCTAGAATTACATACACGTTAGAATTGTATCTGTGCACATTGGAATCGTAGCGCCATACCTGATCATCGGCGAAAACCTTGCCCTTCTTCTTGCCCCTAGGCTTGACAACGCCAACCGGGGTGACTGTGTTGAGCGTTGGGATTCCAAGTTGCTCATCGGTGTACTTCTTCTTCTTGGGGTTCTTGAACTTCTTAAGAAGCGCCTCGCGACCCTTATCCTTGACCTCCTTGGACGGCGGGGTGCCTTTGGGCTTTTTGGACTTGGAGAAGCTGCCTTCGGTGCCGGGGCGCTTGGAGGATTTTGCACCGCCAGGAGCGGCGGCGTGCTTGTTTTTAACGGTCTTTGTTCGTGTGACACCCATTGCGACGGTGGTGGAAGAAAGGCGCGTGGAAAATGTCGTTGGTGCCTTTGCGATTTGGGTGGGAGGTGTTGAAGCTCTGCTTCAGAATATTTTTTCTGGAGAAGTGAGCGATAAGATGCGATAAGGAATTCGAAGCGGGGCCGGCCGTGTGGGTGGCTGGCTGGGTGAGCCACGCGAGCAAAGAAAGGTATGAATAGGAAGGCAAAAATCAATCTAAATATACTGTTAGATCTTATGAAGAGAGAGAGAAAAAAAAAACATGATATTTTCATGACTTACAATACCTTGAGATGATAATTTTATAGATTTACCTCTTTCTAATTACTTTAGCTGCTTATATACAGCGCAATCAATCATTGGCTAGCCATGATATGCACTATTCACACGCTTGTGGCGCAGGCCTTCCAGCACATTGTGTGCGTTCCTGCGTGTAAATCGGACCAATTGAAGAAAACTAAGATGTCCTGAAGTTGAGGCTTTGTATTTAATCATTGATTCGCTGAGATTCCAATGATGAAGTACCTAGTGAGACAGTTGCCGCATGGCCTAATCATGGAGTGTTCTCACTCCAAAGATTGGGTTTAAATTCAAGACCGAGCTATTCAATCGATAAAATTCAAAATTGTCTGAATTATTTGTCAAGATAAAGATAGGATTGAAGTCGGTTGCCGAAAGGCAGACTGAATTCACTTCGGAGACTTATGATTGTAGCCATGATCGTCCGTTTCTTCGTGGGGCAGGGGTCTCATGTAAGGTTTTGGGCGGTCTCACAAACTCGGAGCCGAGTTCAAGTTCATGGTTCATGACTACATACGGGGTAAATCAGTCAAGTGAAACCTTTTCACAAGATCAACCATCTGTTATTATGGGTATTACATAGAATATAGGGTGATTTTATGTTCACTCCACGAGTCTCATGATTGGGCGGATCAATGCCTGATTTTCCTCCAAGCGCCGCTCGGCTATTTCAACGTCAGTGACGAGGATATGAATCATGGGTGTTTCGCATGAGACCAATCCCGAACGACAAGTCACTAGCGAATCAACCAATGGCCCTCCCCTGTCTGCCCCTCGACACATTTATTCAACCCGCGGATCTTGATCTTTTCCCGCTTCTCTTCGAGGCATTTGATCTCTTCTGGAGACAGACCAATGTTGGCGAATAAGTCAGGGCTGACTCTCAAACCCTCGTTAATGGAGAAGTGTGTACACAAGCCATCATAGGGGAATGAGTCCCGAGGCCAAGAGCAGAGGGCAGAGGGCATATGCCAATCAGCAGTTCGGCCTCGCATTGCCCAGAATGAGAGCGTAAAGACTGTCTCCAGTAAGAGCATAAAGGCTCGGAGTTGATATAGCTCGGATGGCAAAGAGATCGCAGACCAAGCAAGTAAGCCACGGGAGGTAATTGTGAAGCCATTTAATAGTGACTGATTGACTTCCTGACTAGTAGAAGAGCAGCTGCTAGCAAGTCTTCGATTGTAGTCGTTCATTTTTTGGATGATTCCTTGTCGGCTTGTTCAGGCCGTGTTGCGCTACCGATATAAAACCGTGGTAGCTCATCGTCTTTCTCCAGAACTAAAACTTAAATGGCCCATAGCGGCTCGAGGTGGAAGGGCAGAGACTTAAAGTAATCGATCGTCGGAGGTTCGAAGGACCTGCATGAGGCCAGGGGCAAACGCTACAGGACATAGCTGCACGATGCCTCAGAGAGTGTCTCCAGTGGGAAAGACCAGGTCAAATGCGGAGGCTTTGAGAGCAACGCTTGTTTGATGTAGGCACTGCCAAGCAGGAAGGAGGATGTACACGCAGATCTTATCTGCGTCAGAGATGTAGGTGGTCATGCTTGAAGAGGGAATGCTTCCAGTGCTGATGGTGCTGTGCATGAGGAAGGAAGATTGGCAGAGTGCATAAGACCGCGATGATGAGAGATGAGGAGTTCATCTTAGGCAGCTACGGGGGGACGCAAAACATCAGACGCGAGATTCTAATCTATCTAACTTTCGTTAATTATTATAGGTAATATTAAATGAAGATATACTTATATATCCTAAGGATTACTAAAGTCTACTCTAAGATTTAGTATTTTTATACTATAATTATTATATTATAGGAGAATCTTGGTATAACTAAATCGATAGTTACCTAATTAATATTCTATCTGATGTCTTATGTCACCCCTTCCTACTGTTCTTTTTATTGCAGATCTCTTTGGATCAAATGCTTCCAGAAGCTCCCACTTTGAGCGGCTCTGCGCTCCAATTGTGTCACCGTCATTTTTCCTAGCCTCTGACGCAGGGTCGCTCACATCCTGAACACGCCCATGGGTCCCTTGGCTGGCCCGGGGCTGGGGTTGAGTCAGTGGAGTCAAGTCACCGTCAGGTCGTGCTTTGAACAACCCATAGCGGCCAGGTGCAGGGAATGGAGGGTTTTCCAGCGAGCTGGGTATGAGCCTCCAGGGCTTCTCGGGCGGGAGGCTGCGGAACAGGTACCTGGTAGGTATACTTGGCGCGAGATCCATAGCGAAGCTACAACCTGCGACTCGCGTTTCCTTTGCGACTTGTCTGGATTTTCTAGCAGGGCTGCTAGAATTTCTTCCAAGCCTCCATCTTCTCTCTCGCAACTCTCCCCAAACCAAAATTCCCCAAACATCAAACAACTTCGTCCTTCAAAAGCTCCAAATTCTTTGCAAGTATCTTCCTACGAATTCGACACCGCCTGAACCACATCGATACCCTGAAATCATCTTTTGTCCAAATTGTCCAACATAATCAGGATTAACATAAGCATTCGACTCTGAACCTACTGATCATCGCCCCCTCACTCCAACCTCGAGACCGTGTAACCTCCAACGCCCACATCACCAACTTCGACCGCTTTTCCAATAAACCGATATTCAAGCTGCCGATTCCTATTCTGACCAACCTATCGAAGTCGTACACGCTTTCTCCGATTTTTCCTTTCCCCATCTACCAAGGCATCTTTAAAACGAGCCTTCCCCGCCCTACCTTAATTTGCAGGCAAACCTGTCCCATTCAGTCTTGATGGATACTGGCAGCAACCTCTGGAACCGCCGCTCAAAGTAAGTTACAACCTTTGACCTACTACAATGACACTAACCAAACATCTTGTTAGCACCGGCAAGCTTTCCCTCTCGACCCCCGGTCAAGGTTCCAGTGGTGACTCCTTCAGTCGCAATGCTTCCTTCTCCAAGCGCCAAGGCGGCGATACCCCATCGTCGAGCAAACCGAACCCTTTCAATCCTACTACACCTGGAGGCCTAGTATCACCTACCAGCGGCGCTTCTAGTGCCTTTGGCCTAGGTTCCGGAGCTTTTGCCTCGTTCGGATCGGCTAAGACCCCAAAGACTTCGGCCAATCCTTTCGATACGGCCATGGCCTCAGCAGTCTCTAAGTCTGGCTCGTCCAAGGATTCAGTCAAGGCTACAGGCAAGGTATCTGGAATGGCCGCGATTTCCGAGAACAACCAGTTTGGGGCACCCACAGCACCTCTCTCACACCCGCTGATAGATGCGTGGACCTTCTGGTACCGACCTCCGATCTCCAAGGCCCACGGCTTTATCGAGTACGAAAAAACACTACACGAGATCGCCACTGTGCGGACGGCGGAGGAGTTTTGGGAGATCTATTCATACCTGAAGCGCCCCTCCGCGCTCCCCGTTGTGTCCGATTTCCATCTTTTCAAGAGGGGCATTCGCCCAATATGGGAAGATGATGTGAACAAGAAGGGTGGCAAGTGGGTAGTGCGGATGAAGAAGGGTGTGGCGGACAGGTACTGGGAGGACCTCATCCTCAACCTCATCGGTGACCAATTTGCCGATGCTGGGGATGATGTTTGTGGCGCTGTGCTTAGTGTGCGCAACGGAGAGGACATTCTGAGCATCTGGACTCGCACAGATGGCGGCCGAGTCATCAAGATTCGGTAGGTTTCCTTGATGCGTCAAGATGTTGTGACTGAAGCTAACTCCTTATAGTGAGACCATGAAGCATGTCCTCAACTTCCCACCCAACACTCGTGTCGAATTCAAGAGCCACGATTCCAGTATCCAGCAACGGACAGCCATCGAGGAGCAGCGCCGCGAAAAGGCCGGCCAGCACCATCACCACGACAAACGCCACGCTGGTGGAGTATCAAAGCAGACAACCGAGCAGTCTCAGTCGTAGGGGATGAAAGGCCGCCTCCCTCACTTCCTTACACCTCGTGCGGCCCCTGTATTGTATTCTCGATAGGGCCTCTCTTGTCGAGGCTTTCATCTATCGATGTTGATTGGCTTGCGCTTTTTTATGTGTTCTGTTCCTTTGTCTTCACGATCACACTTGATTTGAGTTGGCGGAGTTGGAGAATGTTTCTGGTAGGGGGCTGCTGATTACGTGTTTATGAGGATTTCGGGTAGGCGGCTTGGGATGACTGGATATGAGGACAACGGCTGGGTACGAAGGGCGAGGTTACGGAATTGACCTCGTCCATGGATGATGTATTACTAGCTGCGTGCGGCCAGGCGTGGCTCGCCCAATAGCGGATTTCAGCGAGAGCTACAATTCACAGAGCGAGCTTTGAGGGCTGAGATTTCTCGCCCAAGAATGAAATGTCTGATCATGAAACCGTGATATTACATTGCGTTGTTTTTGTATGAAGGCGCTATTAGTGACGTTTATCGTCATGAGGTTGCCTTAGCCTTGCCCTTTGGCTCTCTCCTCCTCTCCCATATCTGGAGATATGCCTCACCAAGATACAGAAGTTCGCTCTGCACCTTATCAACATACAGATCCTGACATACTACCCATTCACCTGTGGCCTTGTTCTTGAGTTGAACCTTCCACGTCTTGCGCTCCTCGCCACTGTCAACGACATCCTCTCGCACGCGAACCGCCTCGTGAATAACGTTTGCGACGAGATCATACCAAATAGGCTCGCCTGGAGGCCACTCCTTGGGGTTAGGCTCGACGTAGGGCGACATGTCAAGATTGCGCGCGTCAAAAGTGACGATTGTTGGGTTGCGCTCTGAGACGAACTTGTTCTGTGAGAAGCGCTTGACGTGGAATGCGAGAAAAGGGGGAAGAGGGTGCATGAGTCGATAGCGCTTACGCTGGGCGTGGTGTTCTTGTGCACGCTGACCGTCGTATTTTGTGAGGATGGTCGTCAGGGGAACTTGAGGGATGATGTTCTTCTCGAGCTCGTCCTGGAAAAGGGGTGCTGAAGGGAGGTCGAGCGTCAGGAGGAGGAAGCGCACAATATCGACCTTGACGTCTGCGTCTTCAAAGCGCAGTCGGTCGCTGGCATCGGCGCGAGCTGTGATGGCCTGCGATTCAACTTTCATCTTTCCCTGGAATGTGCGCTGGACCATGGAGCTACCAGGCTTGGTCTTGCTGCCGCCGAGACCGAGGTGAAGGTTGTTGAGGAACCAGGACAGGAAGTCGACAGGATCTGATTGCGCCGTGAGAGTGAAGCGCTTATTCGAACGGAGGGAGATCTCCTGGAGAAGCTCGTGAGGAGAGACATGGGCCTTGAATGCCCTTGGATTCCAGATCTTGCGAATAAGGATGCTACATCGCTTGACAAGCTCCGCCTTGTTCGAAAAATCCTCGAGAAGAAGGTAATTTCGCAAAGGCGCTACATGTGCAAGAGCCTGGACAATGACGTTGAGGTAGTCGTTCTCCTTGATATTGTTCATTCCCACAAATCCAGGCGTATACTCCTTTCCATCGAGCGTATAGCTCGTACGTTTTGCGCGATCCATCTCGATAACCTCCTTCTTTGTGTAGCGCGGATCCGACACATACTTAATGTCGTCAAGCGCACGGCTCTTAACCTCGTAGCCCTCGGGAAGGACGTAGACGCGCTGAGTCTCAAGGTTGATGTAGACGTGGTGGTCCTCGTCCAGGGAGTGGAAGTAGGCGTGGGACTTGGGACCGCGGCCCTGGAAGTACTTGCCGCAGACTAGACATGCGTAGACGTTGATGTTGGAGAGGGATACGGAGCAGAGCTTCTCAAAGTCGAAGTCTAGCACATTGCGGTCGATGGTGTCGAGGTAAAGATCATCGTAGCCGTCTGTGGGTGCTGATTGTCGTATGGGCGCTGCGACGGCGGGTTCTAGGTCGTCGAAATCGTCATCGTCGGAATCTTCGCGCGTGTTTCCATTGGCGTTCAAATCGAAAAGCTCATTCGAAGCGCCATTCTCTTCGGGAGAATCGATGTCGCCCATTCGAGATCTTTTAGATGCTGGCGAGGCAACGCCAACGAGGTCATCGAGGGCCTCTGAGGCCTGGCGCTTGGCCATTGTCGGTCGCTAGTTGTAGAATCGAGCTTCTTTGTTCCTTTCTTGTTTTTATCTTGAAGTATTATTTTGCGACGGTGGCTGTTTTCGCGTTCGCTGAAGCTTGGTTGAGATTTGACGTCGTGGATGAAAGATTCAAGACGCGGGAACGATTGCAGTTCAAGAGTGGAGCCTTGAAGCTCAGGTACAGGACCCACCTAGGCAACCTTCATCTCAGACGCACCTATGATACATATACTTCCATTATACAACAGAACTTCATGCAATTATAATGAATTATTTTTAAATCAGAAAACCAAGTATTTTATCTATGACCTGATACTCCAAAGACTATGCAAAGTGACTGTGTATAACCAGCCAAATGACACCACGTCCAAAACTGCAATCGTTCAAAAACCAACTCTCATCTATCCGGCCATGACAACATCCTCGCCTGCCTCCTTTATCAATACATCATCATCTTCCATCACGGGCGCGAGGTCGTCCATCTCCTGCAGGGTATATTCCACCAGATAACTCTCGTCAACCAACTCCTCAGTACGCTTGTAGTGTCTCTCAGTGTACACACGAATGGCGTGTAGGATGTCTTTTAAGCTCTTCTGTCCCTTGGCCCCCTTGACTGACAGGTTTGAGAACTTGGACGCAGGATAGCTTCGGATCAAGGTCCATAAGATCCTCTGCGCTACAGGTGCTGTTCGTGCATTTGTGTTCCAGTCTCGTAGCCTCAACAGAAGAAGGAAGATCTGCTCATCAGACAAGCTGCCCAACACCTCATCTACAGCCTTCAAGCCGCTTAGGCTGCCCTTATCAGGGTTGTTTGTTGTGATGACTGAAGTGAACAGACCGAGGAGTCTGCCTGGGTGGTTGAGCTGTAGTGCGAGAGTGATAGCTTCCCGGAATGAACCAGCGTGAATATGGTTCTCGAGCGCCTGTTCTTGCTCAATCATCTTAAGCGCAGCCTGAGATGCTGCAGCCTGGGTCTCGGATGATGTATCCTTCCAGAAAGTGACTGTAGAGTCTCCACTACCGGACACGATGGTGTTGTTCTCGGGATGAACAGTCACGGCCCAGACTCGATCCTCATGGTTATCGAGTGTGCACTCGGCTTCTCCTGAGTTGGCATCCCAGACCTTCACGAGACCATCACCACCAGCACTAGTGAACTGCACTCGCTTCTTGGACTGTTCCTGGTTTGAGGGCATGTTCAACCATGCAACCTTCAAGACACTGTTGGAATGGCCTTCAAAAGTTCTTACACAGGTATAGTTGGCAAGGTTCCAAAGCTTGATGGTCTTGTCACCACTGCCAGTGAGCACGACGCCCTTTCCGGTAACAGGGCCGTCCTCGCCTTGGATAGCCGGCATCTGCGCAGGAGAGAATTGAACTGACCAGACACCACGCTTGTGACCACGTAGGATGCCCTGGACTTCACCCTCCTCTGCGGACCAGATCTTGACCGTCTTATCTTGCGATGCAGATGCGAACAGCTGGCTCGAGTGATGAACGTTGATAGCATTGATATCCTTGTCGTGAGCTTTTCGGGTAAAGACAGCACGAGAACCACCCTTATGGCCCTTTTGTTGAGGTGTGCGAGGGATTTCCCACTTCTTCACAGTCTGATCTTGAGAACCTGTGATGAGAAACGCAGGGGGGTGGGTGAGAGGATCGGATCGGGCTGCTGAAGACTCTGCAGGAACACCCTTGGGCAGTGCAACAGCGCCCAAGGACTCAGCGTGACCAGAGAAGACGGCCCAGCAGGTGTAGGAATTGTTTGCGGGATCAATGCGCCATAGTCTAGCAGTGTTGTCCTTTGCTCCTGTTGCGATCCAGTGGCCTGACCAGTCAATATCCAGTGAGATGACGATCTCATCGTGGCCCTTGAGGAGCGCAACATCTTGGCCAAAGTAGGGGCTAGAGTCCGAACCCCAAGCAGCATCGTCATCTTCACCTTTTGACTCTGAAACAGACACAAGTCGTACATCCTCCGAGTTTGTGGCTAGGGCGACCATTGAACGATCAGGGAGTAGGTATCCCAGGTCGATGATGTCGTCGTGTGTTCCGGATATCCTTCGGAAAGGCTCTGGTACCGATAGAGAGGCGGCATCGGCTTTCTGTGGTGGTTTGTAGAGCGCAAGGGTGTGGTCTACCTGGACGAGAAGGATAAAAGGCAGTTCAGGGCGGTAGATGCCGGATACAATACCCTCCTCTTCACTCTTCGCAGGCTGTTGGGGAGTGACTTCTTTGCCTGTATCCGTGTCCCAGATACGAAGAGAACCGTTGGCACCAGCTGAATAGGTCAAGTTTCCGTCGTCAATAAAGCCAGCCGCCTCGATAAGCTCCAGACAAGGCACGACCTTGCGAATCTTCCAAGATTTAGCATCCCACCAAGTTATGGTCTTGTCTCTGCCTGCGGTGACTAGAGCGTGTTGTTCAGGCGAGTAATCCAGCCCCTGGACATCGGATACGTGAGAATCCAGGTTGGCCACACAGCTGCGCTTGTGCAAATCCCAGACGCGAACCTTTCCATCTTGTTGACCGCATGCAAGCCTGAAGTTGATAGTGCTCGAATTCTCCTCTTCCTCGTCAGACTCCTCTTGGCGCTTTGACTTCTTTCCCTTGCGTGTCTCGTTTGAGCGGGCGGCAGCCTCAAAAAATCGGAGAGCCGATACAAGGACTGAGGATCCACGGAAAGTGTGAGTGACAAAGCCGCCAACAATATCCCAGACTTTGACAGCTCCATCGGTTCCTCCGGTGGCCAGCAACGTGCTGGTTCGGTCAACTGCAAGCACAACGACTGGAGTAGAGTGAGCCTTGACTGTTCTTGTGTGAGTAGCCTCGATGGTTCCATCTTCTTGAGATCGCTTCAGAGCATAGATCCTCATAGACAAAGATCGGGAGCAGATAATGAGATGCGACCCAGATGGTGTTACTGTGAATGTCAGTATGATCGCTTCTTTATATGATCCTGGTGGTCTCACAAGTTAATGTAGAAATGAGCTCTCCGTCCTGTAACTCATTAGTTGCATTTCGTAAAACGGGATAGTGACGCTTCTTACACCCTCAATTTGAGCCAGATGCTTGCCGTTGGTAGGGTCTGTTAAGACTGCATCCTCACCGAGAACTGTCGCTAGAATTCGGGCGTCATTGTCGAGAGCTACTGATCCTCCTGTGAAGATGGGGCGAATGACATGTTCCACGTCAAATGTCGTCTTCAATGGCTGCTTATTTGCCATTTTGCTGATGTGATTGCGAGTTTGCAAATATTCGATGTAAAGAATCTCTCATGGGTCCGCGCTTTGGACTTTCCTAGATTTTTTTTTGGCGTTCGTGGCAAACGCGTATTTAATTGGTGGAAGGGAGCATTAGCTAAGTTAGTCCAGCCACACCACCAGCCACAGTCTTACTCTTTCCATTTGGTATCATGACAACCCCGGAACGACTTCATCTTAGCCCATCCCTTACTACGCGGATAGAAATACACGACGATTAATGAACTTATCAACAGAATCAAAGAAATAGTATCGTTCATTAGTCTCCAGACTTTCTTCAAGCAAATGTACATATTGCGACAGATGCACGTGCGCCATTGATAAATCTTGACGCGTCCTCATCATGGGAATGCAGGGTCCTTTGACCGCCCAGGCGCTTGTAAGAGATTCTCTTGTCTTTGTTTACTTAATATTTCTCATTCAAATGCTAATACTCGCAGGGGCGGTCGCCATACGATGATGTTGTGGAATGGGATGATGATCATGATGACCAACAAACTGGAGACGATTCCCAACAGTACGACCATCGAGGTCGTCCTGTAAATCCTGAAACAAAAAGGATAAACAGGGATATTATTCGCTCTCACAACGAGGTTATGCTAGTTATTGGGGTTGCTGAGCAGGAAAACCCAACTACAAACCCCGAGGCCGAGTCCGACAGGAGGCATGCAATGTATGAAGATGACATAGGCATAAATCTTGCCTTTTCAGCCCTTCGCTGCGTGGATGCTGCCGGTGCTTTTGGCTTGGATGGCTTTCGGCAGCGTATACTTGTAAGCCTTCGTGTGGAATCTCTGCTCATTTTATATACTAATCATGACAGATCTACAAGCGCTACTCCCATATCCCGTTTTGGGACCTATACGCCCAATCACGAAACGATTTTTCCATCTCCAGAGATCTCTTGCCTGGTGCAACAATCAACCTCCTTAGTAATTATGCCGATCGACAAGTGGCTTTGTTATGGCGAGACCGGGGCGATAGAATATTTGCACGCCGATTGTAAGTCCAACCGCAAGCCGACATACCGCCGTCAACTGACAATTCATTAGGGTCCATGAGGTATGGTCTTATATGCGCGTTCATCTAGAGCTCTACATTGCTCTACAAAGGGTTGGCCTAGTCTCCAACAGCAACTGGCTACCCAGCCTTTCATTCTTTGTCCCTTTTACTCAGGATTCGCCTATCCCAGCTCCTCCATCACTCAACGGGCTTTCTTTCCAATCCATCCTGCAATGGGTCGGAGGTCTTTGCATATCTTCGGCACCGTTCCTCGCTTGGGTGATGACCCAGAGGTTGCTTCGCGATTGGAGGCCACAAATATGGGCGAGAATATTCAGCAGACTGCCCAACACTGGTTCCCCTCCAGGAATGACTACTACCTGGACTCCAGTTGAAAGACCTCGTGAAAGACCAGATCATCGACGTAGCCGCAGTGCGATTGAAGACGTTTCACCTATAAGGCCTATAGATGGACAAATGCCCAGCGATACCGGTCCAGTGGAAGCTGTTCGTCGACCGAGCACTTTTTCTGCACGAGGAGACGACTATGTAAGCGATGAAGAGGATAACGAGGGCGTCAGCGCAACCTTGATCAGCTTTGATGTTGAGGCTACCGCCGAGTCAAGTGAGGCCCCTCCTGGGCTCTGGAGTGCGGAATTAAGACCAAGTGTCGATGCGAGAGGAGCACTCCTCCCTACGACTACCTACTGCGATACTATGTTGACTCAGCTTCCTCCTCTTATTGCCTCACATATCTTTGCCGATGCCGCGCTAAGATTGGCAACTGCGCCGTGGGAAGCGGCGGCACTACGTTTGGTCGCACGAACGTTCCGTCAACGGCTTGGTCTTCCAGTTCATGACATATGCGGAATCAATCTGTTGAGTGAGCTTAATCTGACTTTTGCCATCAACTTCTTGGGCAGCCAAGTCTTGCATCTGGCGTTGTGTGGCGAGATCTGGGCGGCTTTCACCACCGTCGCTACAGCTTTCCACACAACCCCGGAAGAATGGCGAAAAGAAGAGGAGGAACAAAACGAAGAGGAAAGGGGGCTTGATTGGACGGATGAGAGAAGTTGAAGCTGAAGTTGGGGTCAACGACTGGGGACATGTACGATACCAAGCATGCCGCAGAGCCTGCTCGCATGAACTGAATGATTTCAACCAGGAGCCAGGGAACTTCAACCCAAAACTAGGGTCAACAAGAGCTGGCCGGTGTAAACTTCCTGGGTAGCCTCTATGAAAAATTTCATGCGGAAGAGAACCAATGCTCTCATAGCGTGCTGGTCCAGGCTGAACAGAATTTACACGCCATAAGAAGAGGCAGCAGCTCTTCCGCCAATTCCTGCACGCCAACCTCATTGAAGGAGATATGCTTTGTTCTCTCCACCCTCTTCTCATGGCCCTGGAATAAGCCCGTCGCTTGACAGTCATCACGAGAACAAGCGCCGCCAAAAATCAGTGCATATACGCCGCTACTTATAGTTATGCGCCGTAATCTCCAGATATCATAGAGCTTTCTGTATTTCGCCGGAAAGACCTAGCGACATGGATATGTGTGGCTTTTATTGAGATGAGTTTATAAGGTATGCTATGGTCCTAGTATGAGTGCCCACGGCTAGTCCCAAACTCGTTCTGCATCGCATGCCTCGACCTGAGCTAAGCTGTCTTGCCCGCCTCGCGGTAACTCTTGTATTTCCTCATGTGCCACTCGATGCTCTTCCACTGCTCGCCCTTCTCGTCCTCAAATTCGACGTCCAGTCTTGGCCTCAGGAAGTAAGCGCAGGAGAACCTATTCTCGATCGTCGTCCCTGGGTACGGCGCGACACGGTGGACTACGGACCGAAACTCTCTCCCCGAAAGGAAGCGGAGCGAGTCCCCAACGTTGACGACCGCGCAGCCATCGCGCGGCTCCACGGAGCGCCACTCCTGCGTGTCCGGGTTGAATGTCTGCAGGCCGCGAGCATCGCAGAACAGGATGGTAAGGCTCCCGACGTCGGTGTGGGCGCTCAGACCTGCGTTGGAGCCTTCAGTCGAGAGGGAGGGGTATCGCTGGACGGTCATGCACGATGTCGACGGGTCTGCGAGGCGGTGTTTTGGTGCAAGGAGTCCACTGTTGTCGAGTCCTGCATCGTGTTTAATCTGGTCCAGGGCGCCTAGGAGGCCTAGACCGATCTCGTGGAGCCGGTCCATGACGCTGGCCAGGAGGGTGGTTTCACGTTGCAGGACGGATGGCAGGGGTAGTTCATCCTTGATGGAGTTGCAGATACCATCTCGGGGAAACTGGTAGCTGTCCGTTATTCACGTGTTACCGATGAATGGGGAATGTTGACAAGCTTACTGTGTATCCCTCTACGCCGTACTTCTTCCCATCACCAGCAAGGCCTGCATTCCTCCCGAAAGGGGTGTAACTACGCTCAAGAAGTCAGAATGAGCACAACATCGCGGAGTCAAGTATGCACGCGCCCATTGAGTTTCCAGGGTCCAATTGTATCAACGTCATGCTTCATCTTCTCC
Organism: Fusarium stilboides; assembly: GCA_014822085.1. Taxonomy (NCBI): domain Eukaryota; kingdom Fungi; phylum Ascomycota; class Sordariomycetes; order Hypocreales; family Nectriaceae; genus Fusarium; species Fusarium stilboides. Next base: position 14,556 of record JAASAY010000458.1, read on the forward strand.
TCCTCGTCGAGCCGGAAGAAGCGGTTCACAGCCTTATATACCGATGGCACCTCCTGAGTGACCGGCATCGGCTCCCCGTTCGCACTCCGGAGATCCAGGTACAGGAACCCATCCTTTTTACATGCTCTTCGGAGAGCGGACAGCTCATTGGCGTCTCTTTGCTTAATCTTGGTATATGAGATGGTCGCGAAGTCGGCGGACGAGGGTCCTGAGGGGACTTCAGGTGCTCTGGTGATTGTGATTGTGCTTGACATATTGGGCCGATTTAAACAGGCACATGCATTTACCCAGCAAAGGTGGTGAAGATAAGATAGGCTTCAACGAAATTCTTGAGTCTACTACTGACGAGGTTCTGATATATTAGGACACTGAAAGGATGGCATGTCACAAATGACTCTGAACTTGTACATTTCTTTCAGGCGGAGAATGCAAAAGTCTTTGGCATAGCTGGATGTATCGTCAGAGTAAATGCATGCAGTGTCATTCATACAAGGGTATGGAACTTTCTGCGGGGTCATTGACATTGTCCCTCCTACATGCAAGTCAAGCTCGTCAAAGAGAAGAGAACGTTCTGACACCACTTCTCGTAAGCCTGTTATCAAGTCATGTCGGGATAGGTAAGCATGTCCTGAGCCCTGTTGGTGGCTGTCTTCTCGAGTTGTTCGGTTCTGATCCTTTCATTCGGTGCGGCACAGATCACGATGAGCACCTCAGGCCTTCCCGTGGAGGGATCACCGCAATCCTACTGGCAGCACGAAGCCCAGAAGCAAGAGGTACCTTCACATACCGAAGGTGCATCCCACTCTCAGCCTCTCCCCAGCTCATGTGATGTGGCGATTGTGGGCGGCGGTTATGCAGGCATCGCCACGGCATACCACATCCTCAAGGCGACCTCTCCACCACCCAGAGTGTTCCTCTTCGAGGCAAAGGACCCGTGTTCTGGAGCTACAGGCCGGAACGGAGGTCACCTACGTCCTGACTATCTGATGGGAGCTGCGCGCAGCTACAAGAGACACAATGCCTCTGCGGCAGCCGAGGTCGTTGAATTTGAAGCCCGTCACCTCGACGTGATTAAGTCTCTCATCCAGTCGGAAGCCATCGACTGCGACTTTGCGGAGACGGAGAGCCTCGCTGTTCTCACGCACCCGGAGCAAGTCTCCATGGTTCGTGAGGCATACGAGGGCTTGAGGCAAGCATCGTCTTTCAGTGATACCCTGCTGGACAATGTCCAGTTCTACGTGGGCGACGATGCGCCCCAACACACGGGTTTGCGGGACGCAAAGGGCTATTTCTCCACACCTGCAGCTCATTTATCGCCCTACAAACTCCTCACGGCCCTTTTGGCGCGCTGCATCGACATGGGACTCTCACTGAAGACCCAAACTCCGGTCGTGTCGGTTGAGTATGCCGGGCCAGACGGCCATACCCTCACGACATGCTCAGGAGAAACCATAACGGCCCGGAAAGTCGTCATCGGCACGAATGCTTACACCTCATCACTCCTCCCCGAGTACGCGAATTCCATCGTGCCCTGTAAGGGGCTGGCGTGCCACATCACAGGCCCCAAGGGCGAGCCGCTGCCGGAGCTCCTTGCCGCAAGTTATGCCATAATGGAGCAGGACCCGGTCTCAAACAAGACGGGTTATAACTATATGGTACAACTGGCGGACAACAGCATCGTGGTTGGTGGCGCTCACCACAAGTACGATGAGCACGACCTGGGGAGCTGGTACAACAACGTCGACGATAGGCAGCTCATTGAGCCGGCGCAGCAGTACTTTGAGGATGACTACATGCAGCGGGCGTTCATCGGGTGGGAGGGCTCAGGCGCGCGTGTCGATCGTGTCTGGACGGGGATCATGGGCTACAGCACTGACTCGCTGCCTCACGTGGGAGAGGTTCCTGGTAGGCATGGGGTATTTGTAATTGCTGGGTTTAACGGACATGGAATGCCTGTCATCTTCCTGGCCGCGGAGGGCGTTGCAGCCATGGCTCGGGGGGTGGAGTATGAGAAGACGGGACTACCGTCTTTGTTCAAGACGTCAAGGAATAGGCTGGCGTCTGAGATAGATGATATCCTAGCTGGAAGGGGCATCCCTTCGACGAAGAGGTAGAACTTGGTGATTGCATCGCCGTTCATGTAAGGACGCTATGTTATGTAAATAGAAGATAATCTCTATATCGATGCTGATCTTCCTGGCACAGTTCATGACCAAGCAAGTCTCAATACTTCAGGCTTATCTATAGTCTGCCCCTAGTTAGTCCTCTCGAAAGCCTGTTCGAAGTCGGCTATCACATCCCTCGCATCCTCGATCCCTAGCGACAACCGTACAAGGTCCTCGTATACTCCCATAGATGCGCTCTCCTCCGGGGTGAAGTGCTTATGGGTAGTCGACCAGTGGTGCCCAACCAGTGTTTTAGAGTCTCCTACATTCGTTGTGTTGATGATTAGATCAAAGCAGTCAATCAACCTAACAGCCTCCTCTGCACCACCTTTGAGCCCGAACGTGATGACAGTGCCAAAGCCCCGTTGGAAATATTTGAGGGCAAGTTGGTGGTGAGGGTGATTTTCGAAGCCTAGGTAGCGCACCCAGGCGACACGGGGATGCGCTCGAAGCCAACGGGCCAAGGTCTCTGCGTTTTTGGACTGACGCTCGCAGCGAACCGAAAGTGTCTCTACCCCTACATACAGTTAGATTATTAGCAATCAGTCAGTGAGCTCAGAAATTGTCTTTCCTACCAATGAATAACTGCTGAGCTGCAAACGGACCAAGGCATGCCCCGGTATCGCGCATGTACTCAGTCTTAAGATACTGCATATACGCCCTATCGCCAGCAGCTGCATACCAGTCGTCCTGCTCGCCCTGCAAGCCTGGAAGCTGTCCGTAAAGTCCTGGAAAGCGAGTCTTGTTCGTCTGCCAATCTGACCGCCCTGTCTCAATGACGAGACCGCCTAGGGTAGTGCCATGGCCCCCTATCCACTTGGTCGCGGAGTGAATGAGGATATCGGCGCCCCAGTGAGCAGGCTGGCAAAAGTACCCGGCCGCGGTAAGTGTTGCGTCGACTACAAGAGGGATCTTGAGATGCTCTGAATGCGCGATGGCAGCGAGTGCTTCGAAATCGGGGACAGAGAACATGGGGTTTCCGAGAGACTCGACGAAGATGAACTTGGTTCTGTCGTCAATCAGGGATTTGACGTGCTCAAGGTCGTTTGTATCACATAAGCGTGACTCGATGCCTCTATGAGCTCAAGTTAGACACCGAGAGCTGCAGCCACAGAGAAGACAAGACTTACAGCTGGGACTGAGCCTTGCGGAACTGACGATACGTTCCACTATGAATGCTTGTGGACACGATGACATTGTCACCCATTCCTGCTAGAGACGCGATGACGCCTAGAACTGCAGCACTGCCTGAAGAGAATGTGAGTGCATCTCTGCCATCCTCGAGGGCGGCTATGCGCTTTTCAAACCCGTCGTGTGTCGGCTGCGCACCTGTATTAGAAATATCTTAGTGTTCGATAGGATAGACCCACATTAGACACCCGAGTATACAAGTGGTTTTGAGAGCTCGCTATGTCACTCAAGGCCGTGTTTAGTTTGGCAGAAGAGCCGAATTTGAACGAGGCCGTGTTATAGATGGGGAGTGTGCAGTGGCCGTACTTAGGGTCTGGTTCCAGCCCAGCATGAATCTGAATTGTGTCGAATCGCCATTTGGGTTTGTTCTTCACAGTCCCGTTAGTTGGAGTTCGTGATGGCTGGTTCTCCAATGACCCGTTGGTGTGTCCATTTGTGCTATCAACCGTCATGTTGGGCGATGGATAGGAGAGCTAGAGGGTAGAGCTGCTGGTGTGGGCTTAGAAGATGAAGAAAAGAAGTGATGAGATTTGAATTGCAATTGCTTGGATTCGAATATCAATACTGCATTAGTAGAGCGAAGATAACAACATAAATGTGCTGGGGAAATGGTTAGCCACCCACACGAGGGGGTGGCCTGCATCAGCACGTCTACGATGGTACCATTGTTTCTGACCTTGCAGGGTCATGCGTAGCTCTTGACCTCTTAAAGACCTTCCGTTTTCAAGTAATCTATGCGAGAGGCACTTATCAATAGTAGGTACCTACGTAGGAGAGATGTAAGTCAAGCGTTCTGTGCCTTTAGCGAAGTGGCGGGTTCACCTGGCAAGAACCACATTCAGGGTTATGGGCGATATTAAGATATGCGTCTATGCGTATCCGTAGTGCTGGGGCTGCTAATTTACCCTCTACAGATCACCAGAGCTAATCTAATCGCCTATGTACTTGTGAACATCTCTCGGGTGATGCCATTGCTGTCACACATGGCCCTGAAGATGCCCCCTTGCTCCCATAGATCCAACGGCTGCCCCAGCTCAACAATCTTACCCTTATCCATGACACATACTCTATCATATTGTATAACAGTGCGGAGACGATGCGCAATGGCAATCAGCGTCTTTCCTCCCAGGCCTGTCGCCAGTGTTTCTTGGACGAGTGCATCCGTCTCAGGATCTACACTGCTCGTCCCTTCATCCACCAGCACGATGCGCGTGTCGCGAAGAAGCGCTCGAGCAAGGGCAATCAATTGTCGCTGTCCAAGAGAGAAGTTGAGCCCTTCAGTTTCAACCGCCGTATCAAGTGTCACACGCGTCTCACGAGCCCTGCCGTAGCCACTGCCGTCTCCTTCCTCCCTCTCCACGACACTGTTCGTCTGGGTATCTTCTTCGGGCATAGGGAATGACTTTTCTGTGTCTGGTAAAAGATGTGCCTCGCGGAGGGCCTGCCATAGTTCCATGTCCGTGTGCCTGTTGAAAGGGTCTAGGTTTGAGCGAATAGTGCCTTGGAAAAGAGTTGGATCTTGTGGAATGATTGCCAAAGCGCTTCGAAGCCGATGAAGACCAATTTGACCTATATCGACACCGTCAATGGTAATGCGCCCGCCAGAAATCTCTGTCAGCCTGAAGAGGGTAGATAGAATAGTGCTCTTTCCAGCACCGGTGCGGCCGACGATGCCGAGTCTTTCACCACCAGCAATCTTCAGGCAGAAGTCGTCGACCACCAGCGGAAGACCGGGGCGGTAGCGCATCTGTACGGCCTCGTACTCTATCGCTCCACACTCTGGCCAAGTAGGACGGACACTGGTGCCGTCGAGGGGGGCTTCCTGGTGTAGAGAGTTTGTATACTGGAACAGACGCTCGGTATTCGACATGGAGTTGTTGACCTCGATCAGGTACTTGACCACGACCTGCATCATACCTACCATGGACATGCTGTAAGTCAGCAGCAGACCAGATATGCTGAGCGCAACAGGGAGTGCGTTGGTGACCACGAGAATCCCAGTTACAAAGTTCAGTAAGATACCGATGTTGTCAAGTCGAACAGACAGCCAGTTGTGGCTGGCGAAGGTCAGGAAGTTGGCGCTGTCCATGTCATCGATGGCTTCATGCACCAGTTTGACGAACTGGGGCTCCCGATCGTAGGCGCGAATGCAGGCCGCTCCAATAAGAGCTTCGTTGAGACGAGCAAAGACCACACCGTCAAGTATCAACTGGTGTCGCCTCAGCTCCCGCGCACTGCTCCTGTAGTATGAGATGCACCACCAGAGTGCGGTCGCGCCAAACACCAAGGCGATGGCAAACTAATGTCCGTTAGCTTGACCGTTTGACAACAAAGCAGTTGCAAGAATACTCACATAATAAAAGTAGGCGACAATGAGGACGTATGAGCCCAAAAGTGCCGCTACGTTGATCAGAAGCTGCTGTACAGCAACGACCAAGTTGTTGTCCAGCGCATCTATATCTCTTGTAAACCGATATATGATGCGACCAAGAGGCGTCGTGTCAAAGAAGGACATGGGCGCCCTCAGAGTCTGCCAAAGCGCGTTGTTCGACATGACCTGGCTTGACTTGATGCAGACCAAGCAGGTGATGAGCGAAGACGAGAACACTAGTACGCATTGTGCGAGACTCAGGCCGGCGTATATACCGATCTGGTTCGTGATGGTCAGTGAAACTCTCCAAGCTTTATATCAAGGCAAGACAGGAAAATCCTACGTTCTGACCGCGCGTGAGGCTGTACTTATTGTCCACCCACCACGAGAGCCATAGGCCTCCCAAAATACTCGAGGCTCGGAAAAGGAGCTGTCCGACCACCATTGCAAGCCCATTCCAAAGGGATCCAGAAGCCCGCAGCCACGAGACATAGACGGACAAGGGGACGCTGTCGACCATCTTGGTCTCTTCCTGCATCAAGACCTCGGCTTTCGTTGTTGTGTTGTCGGGACCGACAGAATCACCCTTCTTGCCTTCATCGGTGTCGTCGGCCTCTTTTTGCTGATGTCCTCCAACGGCGACCAGGCTGGCAAAGGCAGGATGAGATTTCATCAATTCCTCGTAGGTGCCCTTGGCCTCAATTCGCCCGTCGACCATCCAGATGATCTTGTCAAACCGGGACAGGAGGTGTAGGTGATGAGTTGCCAGGAACCGGCATTTGGACTTGAGTAAACCGCAGATGGCCTCGTTGAAGATGTGTGTGCCCACGTGAGCATCAACTGCTGAAAGAGGATCGTCGAGGAGCACGACGCCAACGTCAGAGTAAATCGCGCGGGCGATGTTGATGCGTTGCTTTTGGCCCCCTGACAGGGTAACCCCTCTCTCGCCGATTTCTGTCATATCACCATGTGGTAGGAGTTCAAAGTCTGGCAACAGAGCGCAGGCGTGTACGACATCGGAGTAAAGTCGCTGGTCGAGTGGCTTCCCAAAAGTGATGTTGTCTCGTACGCTGGCGTTTTGAATCCAAGCATACTGGGGGCAGTATGCCCTATCGGCGGCAAACTGCATGATGCCCTCAGTCTGCCTCATATCTCCTGCAAGAGCACTGAGTAGAGATGTCTTGCCGGATCCCACGCTTCCGATGATTCCAACCAGCTCTCCTCGCTGGGCCTCGAAGGAGATGTTGTTCAGAGAGAACGGCACGTCGTTGTCCTGGACTGGTGTATCCGAAATTTCGACTCTCTTCTTTTCATCTCCCGCTCGCTGTCTCCTGATAGCTCTAGACAGGCGGTTCTTCTTCTCCTTCTCCTTTGGTGATTCAGACTCCTCGTTCGCTGGTGAGGTCTCCCATTTGAAAGATGCATTGCTGAGCTTAGCAGCTGGAACAAGACCAGCGTCTGGAACTATTTGTGCTTGTACTTCCTCAGCGAGCAGGAAGTCCTCGATCCTCTTAATTGACTGGACTGCGTCGGCAGCAAGGCTCAGGGATACGGGTAACCAATTCGTCGGGACTCGCAACAGGTACAGCATCGCCAAGGACGAAAAGACAACCGCCGGATCAAGACTACCGTGCACAATCGCGTACACGATGAACGTGATCATGATGGCAAGAACAGGCAGAAACTGGGCGAGGGTTCCCACGGCGCACCTGATCAGGTGCATGATGCGCAAGGCTCGGGTCTCTGACGCTCGAATGTTTCGCAGACGGTCCTGAAAGAACCCTTCCCAGCCAAAGTACTTGACGAAGCGGATGCTCTGAAGAATCTCTTGTGTAAGTGTGACACGTTGGTCAGTGACTATGTTGATACGATTACGGCTCGCCACCAGCGGTCTCGTCGCGTACGTCACTGCGGCGAGGCCGAAGATGAGCGTGGCTGCTCCGGGCAATGCTGTCCAGCCGAGATTGTAAACCAGGAGCGCGACTGTGAGTATGAGCTGGTAAAGTGATAGCCATGACAAGTGGATGGCTGCCAGCGCTTGCTCGATGCGGGCGGTATCATTTGAGACCAGGCTCATCACACGTCCATTGGACCAGCCTTTTTCATCCGTCCGACAGGGGATATCGTCGTAGGGTCCCGACACCTCGCTCCCTGTCAGACCTCCAGCTTTGGCCCTGTTGGAAAGCTTCAGTGACTTATTGAAGGCCATGGCTATCAAAGCGCTGCGGGTCTGTCCACCGAGCAACATGCCCCGATAGTAAAACTGACTCGAGGCGAAAGTCTGAAGCATCTGCAGAATCGCGATCCCTAGGACGTATCCTATGCCAGTTGAGACTGAGACGGAGCCGCGCGTGTCGTGTCCGTTGGGGTAGGCTCTTTGCACCCATTCGATGAGGAACCGCAGCGTAAAGGGAGTCATCACCTGAAGGGTCGACACGACAAATTGGCAGAGAGCGCCGAGCCAGAAGTCGAACTTGAAGACCTCGTAGAGTGCCCATAGGAGAGGAAGGCGGTTGCGAGCTAATACTCTTCGTCGAAAGGCGTCGTGGAGACTCGGCTGAAGCGTATCCATGAGTCTTGCGTCTGACACTGTCCAGATATCATTGCGCTCCAGGTGTCTTCGATACCCAATCTATTACCATGGGCACAGTCAGCACATAAAGAAACATTAGAAGGACACCACAGGCAATGGTCTCACTGTCATCAGCGGGCTGAGCCAAGCAAACCACAGTTTACTCAAGAAACCTGCATCTTGTTCCGCAGTCACCTTCCGCTCCTCGGGAACCTCTGGGACATGGCGTCGGCCGAATGGCCTCAGCCATTGAGAGGGCATCTGTCGGACTGATGCGTACGAGGACTGTCGGTATTGCAATCACATGCAACGGTCGCAATGAGTTTATCGGTGGGAGAAGGGGTCACGGAACCATCTCTGTATAAGCTACAACTGAGAATGGCTTTGACGTTGCGTCGTACTTATATGGCACAATGTAAATATCACGTATGTTTGCGCCCAAAAATATCACGTATCAGCACAGTCTCAAAGCCTGTCACCGACAAGATGCTTGACCTGGACGCGCCATTGTTCATAAGTCCCATTGTTGGTCGCAAGCTCGCCTAATTGGGAGGTAATGCTCCGGTGATTGGTGACAGACACCTCTGTCTCAAAACGCCACAGAACTTCAATGATTACTAGTATCATGGGCAAAAGAGCCTTATAATCGATTAAGAAAATAAAGAGAAAATTCGAGATCTTAACTCTCTATTAGAATAGTACTAATTTATTCCTTCTAATGTAAATTACGGAGGTTCTAATATATTTCTTAGACATGCCTTGTAGTGCAGGTAAGTACATGCTAGACAAACAAGCAGGGGTTGACCTGTTTGTTTGTCTTGTTGGTGAATCTGATGCAGACGTTACGTTTATATCCGCTATTCCCATTGATCACTTCTTATCAGTCTAGGTATTACGCAAGAGGCTCCCCGGGCTTCCATTCCCCTAAGGCGCGCCAATCGGCAGCAGGTATATATCGTCTAACCCAGCGGTGGTCTGGATATATACGATACCATTGTCGTCGTGACCATCACCCCAGAGATGGGAGCCCCAGGACTACCATTTAAAGCTTAAAGAGTTAAGCTATCAAGTGTCAAGCCAAACAAACACGAGTTTCTACGAGTCCTGGAGTGGAGTGCAGTGGGAGCAGCCTCTCTCGCCCGGACGTTGACACTCTTCGTCTGTGTTCGGGCCGATCTTGTTTCTTAAACCCTGCTATACAGTGGCCGCTCACGGCCCTTGCAGGAACGAGATCTCAAAGACAACTTGAAAAGCTGCTTCTTCATGACAGATCGAGATCGAGGCTTGGCGCCCCGGATATTCGGCTCCCCCATCTGCAACGTCACGTCCCCTGCTGCAGGGTCAACGCGCTAATGCACGGTCACTGATAGCGGACCGGGCCGCCGTTGGATCTTCCCCGGATCTTCCTTGTTAGGAATTAGACTTTCCCATCTAGGACATGCGTCTTACCCAGCATGATCTGGTGGGCTTGGCGGCCTGGACGTTGTATCCCATACCTGTGCTTCAAGCCTGTGATTCAAAATGTCCTCTGTGATTGAGATCTGTTCAGGCATTCAAGCTAGTGGATTGAAGCAACTGCCCCGAGCCGTCCCACAATTTGAAGCTACCGTATTCAACACGCGCAATGACCGTAGACGGCCCGTTGCCATCAGCTATCACATCAAGCAGTACGTCTGTAACTTACAACACCCTGAGGCCCTCTAATCACGTCTCGTTGCTGATTCGACGTCAAGGCGGTCAACATGCAATGCAAGACCAGCTGCCCAAGCAGCTCTACACAACGATTGACAAGTTCACGCTGGAGTCGGGTGAGGTTCTAACCAACGCGACCGTGGCCTTCACCGTCAAGGGCCGACTCAACGCTCAGCGTACCAATGCCGTTGTTATCTGCCACGCCCTTTCCGGCAGTGCCGATGTTGAGGACTGGTGGTCGCTACTTTTATCGCGCCCTGAGCACCCAGTCCTCGACCCCAATAGGTTCTGCATCATCTGCTGCAATGCTCTAGGCAGTCCATATGGCTCATCGAGCCCGCTGTCTGTAAAGCCGGACGGTGCATCTTATTATGGACACACGTTCCCGAGAACAACTATTCGCGACGATGTTCGGCAAGTACACGCTCGAGTCTGACCCGAGGTCAGTGCTAACTCGCTTTCCCAAACAGCATTCAAAAGATCGTCGTCGAAATGCTCGGGGTGCGGTCAATATATTGCGTTATAGGAGGCAGCATGGGAGGCATGATAGCGCTGGAGTGGGCATTGCTGGGTAAGCATTTCGTACGATCCATGGTTCTCGTCGCGACCGCAGGCAGGCAAAGCCCATGGGCGATAGCATGGGCTGAGAACCAGCGGGCAACCATCAAGTCCGATTCCAAGTTCCGTGGCGGGTGCTACGGTGACGATCCCCCGCGAGCTGGTCTCGCTGCCGCGCGTATGGCAGCTATGTTATCGTACCGGACACACTCATCTTTCGAAAAGCGATTCGGAAGACGCCGACTAGAGGCTTTCACAGCGCCCAACGCCATGCTGCCGAAAACCAACGGAACCCGTCCGCCATTCGCAGTCGACGTGCAGCGCGCGAAGCGAGACGATGGGCACTACGACAAGTCGGGCATATTCCTGGCGCAGAGCTATCTGCGTTATCAAGGAGAGAAGTTTAATACCCGCTTCGACGCCAACTGCTACCTCCACATCCTCGACAAGATCGATTCGCATGACATCGCCCGCGACCGGTACTCGAGTCTTTCGGACGACGAAGCTATCCACAGAGTCCTCGGCCAGATTCAGCAGCCCACGTTGGTTGTCGGGGTCCCGACCGATGGCCTCTACCCGCTGTCTGAGCAGATAGCTGTGTTTCAGGGCCTGAAAAATGCGACTTTTGCAACGGTCCAGAGCGATGATGGGCATGATGGGTTTCTCCTCGAAGGCGAGCAGCTCAATGAGCTGTTGCGCTCTTTCTTCGGCGCAGGTCCTGACTTATAAGCATAGTGTATCATTCCATTCGTAATTATATAACATTATACCACAGTCGGCCTGAGTGAGGACAAGATTGTATTGGCGATGACGTATATCGTGATCATGGCCATAAAAGTAGTCGTCTGTGTGACTTCCAGGCACAGGTTATAATGTGAAAATTGTCCTACCTCTGTTTCAGTCAAACTGCAATACGATCTTGGCATCTAAACCTTCACGCTGAACACAATGATCGAGACCAAGGCAAAGAGCAGAGCAGCAAATCCGAAGGGCAACCCGAGCCAGACTTGTCCCCAGCTCATGCCAACGCGGAAGGCCAAAGCCATCCCTGGACCCGCCAACAAGCTTCCTATTCCTTCTGCAACAGAGATGAGCGCATAGAGCCGCCCAATGTCGCTTTTCGCGTTTGGGTGCCGAGACTCGACAAGACTGGTTATTAGGCTGCGAATGGTCGGCGCGAAGCCCGAGCCCAAGGTGGATATTACGAGTCCTAAAATCATGCTCAGCTTTCTGGATGTGGTATGTCTTGTTGACTAGCTTTGCTTACCGATGATCATGCCCACTGCGGTCTCTGACAAGAACAGGATGAAACTGCCCAGAACCAGGAGGATGATGCTTGCTTTGCCGATCCATAAGTCGCGAGAGGCTGCACTCCATCTTACGAGTGCGTATGTCGCAATGAAAGGCAGTATGACCGTGAACAGAGCAATATTTACGCCGGCCCGTAGTGATATGAGAAATCCTGCCTAGATATCGGGATATGTCAGAACAAGCATTCACACCCACAACAAGGTTCAGAAAGTATAAACTTACCTGTGCTAGCGTCCATCCATATCGCTTCGACACATATTGAAAAAGCATGTTAGCAGCCTGGCGTCCAACTTTAGAGATGAGGAAAGTAAAGACAAGGGCGGACAGGGTTCTGTCTTTTATGACGAAGTCGAACGAGTCTTTGTTCCGCGTAAACCAGCTTCTCCACTTGCCATCACTCTTGGATGGTGCCTCTTGTTCACTATCTGTGGCTGTCGAAGAGATATCATCGACGTCTTCGCCGGACCTCTTAGGATCAGCCATGGGTAATGTTTCCGGCAAGCCGAGTGCTAAGATGACACTGAGCCCTTGGAAGGCCACAGCCAGCAGGAGAGGGATCCATGTGTTCTTGTGCATCAGCATCGAGGTGATTGGAGGGACGATCAGGTCCGCTACAAGGTCGGTACAGAAGCGATAAAAGAACACGGTGCTCCTGTAATGATAACGGTCTGTCAGGTACACCCGTTGTTGAAAACGGTCGAGATGGGATTTGACCAACCTGACCTCTGGCGGTACGACATCAGCAACAACCGTTGTGAGTAAGGTTGTGCCTGTTGTTGGGCCGCCGCCAATGATGAAGAAGAGCGATGACAGCCAGACTGCGTTCAAGGGTAAATGCAGTACCCCGACCTACAAGAATATCGTCAACATTATTGGGATGTGGATAGAGCTTTGGCGATACTTACAAAGAATAGCGTCGACGCCCATGACAAAGTATAGCCCACCAAGGCCAAAACCAGAATCCATTTGCGTCCACGCAAGTCGGCCACATAGCCGTATGGGATCGGAAGCAGGATCGCGGGAATGGCATCGAAAAAATACTGCCAGCCCACGACCGAGGCGACCTTGTCCTGTACCAAGTCGATCTTGCAGAGCCGCTCGGGGACGGACCCATCACGATCCACTAACGACGGATCGTGCCGCAGATAGTAGCGGGTACAGGCGACGGACTCGAAGAGCCGGACTCTTGGCGCGGCGTAGAGGGATTCGCCGACATCTGAAACAATGGCGAGGACGATGCAGAGGATCACGACGTAGATCCACGGCCACGAGCAGCGAGTGCGGTGCGCGGGCGTGATTGGCTTGGGCACGTCATTCGGTGCTTCGGACTGTGGTGAGAGGAGGGCTGTTCTTTCACTAGCAGGGTCCTCGTGCCCATTTTCACCATGTTGAAGCATTTTTGTTTAGCCAAAGTCATAAGAGACGAGGTTGTAAAGAAGAGAGAAAGGAAGGAAAGCATGCTGCCGGATACCAGTGCATGGCGACATCTGGGGCGGTGACTGAGACGGGCGATAAGACAAGGCGGCATCATAGCCAACAACAACGGCTTGTAGTCTATGGGGGTGTCAAGGGTGAAGTTGATCAACACCCTGGTCTGTTTGATCCGCTCGGGCCAAAGCATCCGGGCAGAGGACGGATATGCCTATTTAGGTCATTCCAGTGGGGGTACGGATACTTTTACCCCAAGTTTTATGCAAGCTCAAATTTGATATCTTTATTGTGCTAGACCGATAAGCCCTAGCAAGGTAATGTATTCATCTTGTGGGTGCACTACTCATCCGTGCCTGACAAGCCTTGAGGTGATAGCGCTACCTAGAGACTTATGCAAGGTCACTTTTGCCCCACAGCCAGATGGGACTTGTCCCGAGGGCGTAAGCTACCCTACCTACTGTACTACAGCCTGCAGGGGCCATGGAAGTCAAATTCCGCGCTTTTATCTGTATATTCCGTTGTCGAGAAACCTTCAATTAATTAAGACATATTGGGGCCGGAACGTTTGAAGACAGAACATTGTTCTTCTTTAGGTTTCGCTACACCAAAAGCGGGCGGTATCACCGATTTAAACTCAATTGAGGATATATCGAGCGAAAGTCTGATATAGTGTAGTGTCCGAGTAAACAGATATACCACCTAAACTACCCTGGAAATGATAAAACTCGCGTTCGCGTTCTTCCCAGTCTCGCCATTCAGCTGGCATGTGAGGACCGGTCGCAACCTCTTAACCAGACGTTGAGTTTGGATCTTAGCCGGCTGCATAGAAGGTCAGTCGTCGTTTGTTCATTTGCTCAGGTTCGGTGCGACACCACTTACAGGATATGCCATGGTCTTGATAGAATGGGTGCTTCGGGTCAGTACAAACGCACCCGACCGCATACGAGATACCACGCCAAGGAGGATGTTCTCCTTCTCCAATGTTGTTGATCCAACTGCGGCGTTAAAATAAACAACGTCATGCTCGCGAAGGTCCTTGGGAGCGTCTCTGATATCGCCTGACTCAAATGTGCAGTGTTCGATATCCCCGCAAAGTGTGTCGAGTACCTTTATACTCTTCTCCAGGCGATCGGGAAGAAGCTCTAAACTGTGTATTCGGACAGTCTTGGCCTGTTTCTTGGCCCAGCCAGTCACCCAGACGGCCGTCTCTGGCATGGCGCCGGACCCCAGAATGGCAATGGACTTGGGTGCCTGGTCCATGACTGACAGGAGCCCCGACCACTCGGCTTTCAGGACATATTCGTAAAACTCATGAATGGGGGTGGTAGTATAGATCTGCCAAGCTGCATGCGAAACGTCAGTCATGCAGGATTGGTAACTTTGGTCAACTTATGTCCATACCCTCGGTCGAGTCTTTTGCAGCTGCAACTCTCTCCGCCCACGTCACTTCCAAGGCGCCCTCACACTCTCCCATCACATATCTGATATCCGGCATGAGACTCAAGATCTCTGGATGAGCGAGAACTGCTGTTTCCAGCTCAAGGTCAAGAGTCGTAAAGCCAATGACCTTGTAAAACCCAGCCCAAAATGGGACGACTTGGTCGGTCTTTTCGGGCGTGTCCAAGGGGCATAAAGCTTTTGCTGCCTTGACGTTTTCCACCATCGTCTTCACATAGACTTGGGCCTCGCCTTCCAGGTCTCGGCCGTTAGGTGCGTCAATCGCCATTGTTTCGGATGGTAAGAATGGAAACGAGACGGAATGATAGAATATGATGCAAAAGGTAGAATTGAAGCAGCGTCCGCAGTCTTAAAATCTCGACAGAATGTTAATTCAGTCGTCGCTTGAAATCTGCCGTCCGTCTTGTGTCTTCAACGTCACAATGCAAGGCGGCGCTCCTTTTCAATGTTCGGCCACTCGTCCAATTAGGAAGTCTGATATGTAGATATTCTCACAGTTGTCTGCATTCGGCAGAGCTGCACAGTCACATCCGCCCAGGACCCTGCAAGGTCCTGAGGCCCCTGCAGCTTTCATGAAGCTTACTCTTGTTCAAGACCCAGATACGACAGAGTCTGCAGGGTCAATTGTCACAATAACGCCTCATCCTGCGCAGGGGCTCCGAACAGAGTGATGGATTTATGGCTCCAATGCTGCTTCGAGGTGCCAGTCAACGTAGTCTTAGATCAATTTTCTAAATAAGGCAGCTTTGAGGACTTTCACCAACATGAGCCCCTCGAATACCTCAGACGGGCAGCTCGAGGCCTCCGCAGGAGCGCACACGAATGGACACCATACTAAGACTAACGGAAACAACTCCAATGGGGTTACCATGTCGAAAGTAGTGTCAAACAAGGCACGTCAATGGCATTTCGATACACTCCAAGTCCATTCTGGCCTTGAGGACGAGACTGCCCATGGACAATGCTCCTTACCCATCTATAACTCAGCATCATTTCGCTTCAAGTCATCAAAGACTATCGAGGATGCATACAGCTTCGCGGATGGTCCAAGGAGCCAATTCTACGCGTATAGCCGACTTTCAAACGTGAGTATTAACATCCACTTCAATGAGCTATGTCAGTGCAGTGATTAACGGGATCGCAAAGCCTAGTAATGTCGGGTTCGAAAAGCGCATGGCGGCTCTGGAGCTCGGCAAAGACGCTCTAAGTTTCTCCAGCGGCGCCGCTGCCATCTTGACAGTCGCGCAGTCCTTGGTGACGGTTGGCGACAACGCTGTTGTGAGTGGTTCTGTCCATGGGGGCACTTATCATCAATTCGAAGTCATTCTCCCAGCAATGGGCTTGGAGTGTCGGATCATGGACACCAACGACTTGAAGAAGGTGGAAGCGGCTATCGATGAGAGGACTAAATTCGTCTTCACCGAGACTATCAGCAACCCCAAGTTCGCAGTAGGGGACCTCGAAGGCCTTTCAGCTCTAACCAGGCGGGCAAACATTCCTCTAATCGTGGATGCCACCTTCTCAGCTGCTGGCTTCTTCTGCCAGCCGGCCAAGTTTGGTGTCGACATCATCATTCACTCAGCCACCAAATGGATTGGTGGCCATGGAACGACATTAGGGGGAGTTGTCATTGAGACAGGCGTGTCGGACTGGCAATCCAACGCAACCTGCTACCCCCATCTTCATGCGAAGCGAGGGCGTGAGGGCACCGATATTAGTCTCTACGACCAGTTTGGAATCGAAGCGTACATGAGTTTCTTGCGATGGGAGTTCATGCGCGATACTGGAGCCTGTCTTGGCGCGCAGGCGGCCCAGCAGCTCTTCATAGGCGTTGAGACCCTTTCCCTTCGCTGTGAGCGCCAACACCACAACGCGCAGATCATGTCGACTTGGCTGCGCAATCACCCACGCATCGCTTGGGTCAAGTACCTGGGCTTCGAAGATCACCCATATCATCAGCTTGCCCTGAAGTACCTCAAGGGATTCGGGACTGTTATGACTTTTGGGTTCAAAGGGAGTGTAGACACAGCATTTGATGTTGTTGATACGTTTGAGATTATCTCGAATACGCCCAATGTCGGAGATGCGAAGACCACCGTGGGCCACCACTGGTCGACAACACATAAGGGATGCTCTGTTGAGCAGAACGAGGCAATGGGCGTGTACGAAGACTTGTTCCGGCTGTCACTCGGCATCGAAAAGGTAGAAGATCTCATTGCAGACTTCCAGCAAGCCTTCGACGCGGTGCCGCTTGCAAACTGATCAACTCTGTAAATTTGTCTTTGTTTGGTAAATAGAAGATATGTCAAATAGTTCTATTGCCATTGATAGTAGTGTGTCTCTGAGAGTTAAAAGTATAAGTTAAACATTCTGCTGCCGCGCGTAAACGTGTTTTACAACTTCATTGGTCAGGGTGCTGCTGTCGTCTTGGTTTGTGTCAATCATAGGCCTTACGTTTACAGCACACTTCACCGACTTCTAACACAGCTACATGCTAAGTAGGCGGCTTTGAGCCTGGGTTCTCAGAACTCTCCCAGAATGACACTCTTCAGCTGAGTAAACACAAACGCTACGTCAGGTCGGACAGAGGCCGGCAGCCCCTGAAGGTCTATTGACTGGTGCTGTTGGTTGTGCACAAGCCAGAGTGCAGCATGACCATGCAGTGTCAGAGTGCCATGCATGGCCATATTCTCTTTGAGCCCTTTTGCCAAATTCGCCTGCGCAGTAAAACATAGTGTGGGCTTGCGGCGCAGTGTGGCTTTTCAAACATAAGGACCATAGGGGGCGTATTTGACCCAGTTGCATGTAATAATCTGTGCCGACCAGAGTCTTGATTGCGGGCATATCTTTCTTACACGTACGATTTCAACAATGGCCGAACCAAAAAGTCTCACCATATGGTTGAACTTGCCAGACGATCAAGGTCAGTTCATGAGATCAGAATCGGCTTAGACACGCCCATGCTAACAGGCTTGCATCAGTCTCACTCGAGTGTGAGTGGCGATTTGTGCAGCAAGACGGAAACGAAGCACAACAGTTCCATAATCTGTACATTGCGCCCAAACGTCGTGTCAACGGCAACTCAAGTCCGTTAGGGACCTCCCTCAGTCCGGGAGTATGGATCTCAGACGGTGATACTCAGTCTAATGCTTTTCAGCTCAGTGGGACCCAAGATTCAGCCATCGCTGAGCTTCTCCAGCAATGCATTGGCCAAGACGGAGGCGTATGCGTCTTCCAGATTCCTAGAATAAGCGGCTTTGCCGCACATGCGAACCCCTGGGTGTTTCGTGTCGCAGACTGTGCCCATGTTTCGTCCACCGAGACCTTCCTCTCGCCTCTTCAAGAGATAGCAGCTTGTGCCGACTCGGTTAGCACCATCGGGGGTGTGGTTAAGGCTTTGAACTCATCCGTTGGTGCCATCCAGTCTCCTCTCAAAATATGCAACGAGACCATCGACCAGCTTGAGTTCGAACTGACACGAAGACTTTCCTTCCCCTGGATTTCGCCGGAGCCCGTCCGCCCGCGGCGCATATGCTTCCTGATATGGAGTCGGGTAGCGGCCAAGAGAGCGGCATGGGCTAATGCAAAGGCGCTGGGCATCGAAGTGGTGGTGATGAGCTCTGGCCCATGGTCCAAGGATGATAAGCCACCACATGAATACATGATGGACGGCTACATCAACATGGACATGACGACAGACGATGGCTTCTGGAGAAGAATCATCGATGCGGTTGAGGCATACCCAGATCACATCGACGGCCTCTGTGGGCCGTGGGATCCGTTCATGGTGCCAACAGCCAAAGCAGCCAAGCACCTAGGACTCTACACGCCAGGGCCCGAGGCCTTCTCGATTTCGACAAACAAGTATCGCACACGCCAGATGCTCGATCCCGAGGAGAAGGAGTTCTTCACGGTCCAGACTCTTAAAGAGCTGGAATCGAGGCTGCAATATAGTAAATCCGTCAGCTTCCCAGTCGTCTGCAAACCAGTCGCGGGACTGGGGAGCTGGGGAGTTTACCGGGCAAACAACGCCTCACAACTACGAGATGCTGTCGAAAAGTCTCTCCTCGTCAGCCAAGAGCTTACCGATCTGAGGGTTGTTATCGAGCCGTACATCGATGGCCCTGAGGTGGATTGCAACATCGTTCTCTTGAGGGGCCAGGTCCTGTATACAGAAATCGTCGACGACTTTCCTTGCTCCGCAGACCTCGCAGAGGATCCTACAGGGGCGCTCTTCACGGAGTCACAGACGGCTGTGCCCTCGAGACTCCCTTCGAACGAACAGCAGGCCATCACCGACGCAGTCGTCTCGGCAGTCCGCCAAATGGGCTTCGACACTGGCGTCTTCCACTGCGAGGCAAGAATTTGCAACTCATCAATGAAGTACACATTCACCAAGGGCGCCACTATCCCGGACCTCGAGCCGATAGCGAAATCCACTCGTTCTGGGGACACACCCGTATATCTCCACGAAGTCAATGCCAGGATGCCCGGGCCAATGAGTGCTGCATCCAGCGTCATCTCCCGCGGCATTGACTTCTGGATGTTGGCGGTCCTATGCGCCGTCGGAGATTGGTCGAGATATGAAGCTTTCTCAGCTCCATTTCTGCATGACGAAGTTAGCGACCACTCGTGGCTCATCAATTGTATCGTACCCGTCAGCCTGGAGCGTATCAAGCCGCTGTTCCCCGACCATCCGGCAAACCAGCTCGGGCATCAGGCGGTAGACAGCAGCCACAGCCCTATCTTGGAACTGGCCAAGACTCACCCTCAGTTGACACAACATGTGGCACGACACCACGTATACATCGAACCTGCGACGAGATTGGGAGGCAAAGAAGGCGATTGGCTATGGACCATGTGTATGGTGTTTCACACACCCCACAGTCGAGAGCACGCCTTCCAACTAGCTCAGGACTTCCCCAAAGTTTACGAAGCTTTTGTGAGGAATAAGTACGGCCAGAACCAGAACGCCGCAGTTTCTCTGAGAAGTCATTTTCTGTGAGAGATAGAGAGGGAAAGTCCGGCTGTGACAGGTAGCCTGGCAGAGTAAGCACCTGAGAACTTTCTGGGAGTTAACTGTTGGAGAACTTCAAGGCGATAGTGCGTGCTGTGTTGTGGAGAATGAGAGTTGAAGAGCAGGTATTTCGATGTTCTTCCTAAGTCACTGCGTCTATATAAAATGATTACTCTCCTTCATTCCCCTACGCCCTCATCTAGTTAAACTGGCCATCTAACACGATTTGATCGTTAGCCCAGTTACTAGAAAAGAACTGTTTCAAAAAACCAATGTTCTAGCATCGGGCAAGCCCAACCCTTCCATTAATGAAGCTCAGCTCCACCAGAAAGGAGAACGTCCACGAGCTCTTCATCTTGAGCCCTCACGGCTACTTCAAGAGCCGTCATATTGGCCGAGTCCCGGGCATTGATGTTCGCTCCGTGGTTCACCAGTACCTCCAGAGCGCTTGCGCGCCGAAACCGGACAGCGAGATGCAGAGGAGTTGTGCCGGAGCAGTCGCGAGAGTTCACGTCTGCACCCGCTTTGATCAACGAAAGAAGAATACCGGTCGTCCCATTGCGGGCGGCGATGTGGAGTAATCTCGAAGGTTTACTATTAAAGTCATCGTCGTTGTTTTTGTTATTGTTGTCGGAACAAAGTGCACCCGAAGATGCAGCTAGTGCTGGCGGCAGTGGGTTGTGTATCCCCGGGTTCAGCGTGTCTACTGGCAGCACACTTGGTGAACCACTAAACCCAGGCCAGTCCTCATCCAGAGTGGGAGGCCAGCTCAGGGCAGTAGTGTCATCCAAGGTCCCGTCCAGGGTTCCGTCAAAAGTGCCGTCTAAGTCGGCACTGTCCCAAACGCCAAGGTCAGACCGAGGTTGATGATCTTCCACCCGGGTGGCCGCTTCGGCCCGTACACAAGCGGAGTCAGAACCAGGGTACTGCGGCGGCGGCTCGTCCTCCGTAGTTGACGGTGCTGCGGCGTCCTGCGTAGTACCGTTATGCTGTTCACGTTGTCTTTGACGTGCTCCCGAGGGGTTGTGAGCGCCGAGAAGGTAGTTGAAGTAGGGTCATAACATACTCGATGCTCTCTTGGCGATTCTATTCCGTTCGCGGAGTCGTTGCGTTTCTTGCTGCTTAGGTGATGGGAAAAGGACGTGGCCTTCAAACTCTTCCATCTCAATCATCGAGGACCCAGCGATCATCACCCTGCTAGGACGACCTGAGCCCGTCTTTGATTCTTGTGAATAATGTCAAGCACTCTGGAAACCCCACCGCCAAGAGTGGCTCCTGTTCCATACTAATAAACGACTGTGAGGGCGTTTAACACGGCTTCACGGCACAATCCTTGTGGTGATCGGGAACACCAAGACACGACCCTGAGGCTCTGAGCGTGCCGGCGGACCAAAGACTCCAAGCGACAACGTGCTCTCAGCAGGATTCTCGGCGTAAACTTCGTTATGGTTCTCTCGCGGGCGCATTATTGACCGTATCAGGCAACTGGAATGGTTCTTTATAAAGCAGTCTGAGGTGATAATGATCCATTACAAGTATCATAACTATGCTTCATTGCTGTGCCGTACACATACGCAGATGCCTCCTAGCCACTAGCACATGTTAAAAAACAAAAGTCCTGTACTCCGTAAGCCTTTTATATAAAAGCCCCACTGATAAGAGCCCTATTGATAAGAGTTAATTGATGGGAACTAGCGGATATAACTTGACATCTGCCGTCCTATGCTAACTGCATCGAATTTAGCCCCCAACTGTATCAGAAGCTAGTCAAGGGCCCCTGACGCCAACGGGAGAAAGCTTGGTTTTCGAGTGTTAGGCATCAGGTTTCAGTTAAGAGCTTAACTTGAATAGGGTAGATGCTGCGAAGACAACCTACACACCTGCGAGTACTTGTTGCCCCTCACTATATCCGTGTACCAGTGGTATCTAGCCTTACGGCAATGTATTAGTTCGAGAGCTGCTCCCTAAGGCTTCCCAGTTATTCAAGATCTCGAAATCGGCCTAGCCGTCAAGAGTAAGAGCGGCATATGTAAGCTGATATAGCAGCAATTGATGGCAAACCATATAAATCCGAAGTCATGATTCTGTCCTGGAAGGAATGGATGCTTGCAATTAAGGGGTGCCTGTACCAGAGGCTTTTGTCCATGTTGTTGGGGTTCTTGCATGGACACCTCCAGTCCGTGATGCAAGGTCAGAACCGCCCGCAACGGCGAACGCGATCAAGTTGTGACCGTGCACCTCGCATGTAGTAGCGATGGACTGTTCGTTGAAGACCCTTCAGGGATTATTGTCCGCCACGGGTACCTGAAGATGCTGATCTTACTAACTAAAGACAGCACCTGCACAAGCACTCGGCCGAAACATGAGCTTTTGCTCCGTTATTGTGACCTGCAGTCAGAATGACCCGAGCCTGGTCATCTCACTCATCTTCGCTTCCATGTATATTAAGTGTAGGTGTTGTGAGTGCCAACACCTCCCATCTTCAAGTTGTCATATATCAGCGAATGATCAATACAAACATCCACTTTCTACATCTGTCATCATGTCTAATTATATGTCCAATGGCAAGGGAAACTCTGAACCCCACCATCCGCAAACAATCGCAACTATCAAGTACCAAATTGACGATGGCGTGCGGCATACTTCTGAACAAGCTTGGAACAGGGGCTACACGACGGCCCCCAACATAAAGCAGGTTCCGGTATCCTACCCTCTCCATGATCTGCGGGCAATAGCTTTCCCCAACAACATCAAAGATGAAAGGGAAGAACACACGGATTGGTCTTGGACACATTCTGCAGAGATTCTAAAGAAGTTTGGCTTCACCGTAGTAAAGTTTGACCCTAAATGGGCCAAAGTTGACGAGGAGGTGCAGGCAGGAGATTACGATGACTTGCAGACTCTGGAGGACACTTATTTCCCCGAAGTAAAAGAGTCCATCCTCAAGCTAACGGGAGCGAAACATGTTTTCATCACCAATAGTATCGTTCGAAGAGGTGATGCACCAGTCAAGAAACCCGGAGATGGAACAGGTAGTCTCAACAACCCAGAGCTCTCCTTAAGTGTATAACTAACACGGTTACTCTAGCTCCGGCAGCCACCAACGGCAAAGACCAGAAAGGCGTGCCTGATAATTATAAAGCATCAGACGAAACCAGACCAACACATCTCGCATCCTCGGATAACTCGAGGCCTGCGAGAGGGGCACACATAGACTATACGCCTGTCGGCGCACGGCGTTCCATCCGTCGCTGGCGGCCTGACATTTACAAGGCCGTGCTCGAAGCTGGAATCATTGACGCTGAGGACAAGATCTGTGCTGCGGCTCAAGTGGACGCCCAGGACAAGGCGAGCAACGCCATCATTGATGAAAAGTATAATGCAGATGGCAAGCTGGGACCACGTTATGCAGCCTACAGCGTCTGGCGGCCCATGCGAACGGTGACGCGGGATCCGCTAGCAATGGCTCCGCGATGGTCCTTTCCCAAAGGGGGCGCTTTGGGATTCCTTGGCTATGAGTCTAGAATGCTTGCCGCGCCATCCATGGGCGGCGATTTTCTACGCGAGTTGGAGTCCGTGGTGATCAGTGAAGCAGATGCCAGAGCGTACGAGAATTCTAACGGCGCCGATGTAGCGAGTGGACTCGAGAGCCCCCAGTGGTACTACATCCCAGAACAGAAGCCGGACGAGACCATTGTCCTCAAGTTCTTCGACAGCGCAGCGCTCGGGGGAGGTGTGGTGTCTGGTGACGTTGGAGGGGCGCCTCATGCGAGTCCTGATCTCGGGGACGCTGCTCATGGGCCAGCTCGCTGGAGTATTGAAGTGAGATGTATCGCCATATGGTGAAGAGCCGCAGTAGCGATATGTAGGGCGTCGGCACGGAGACGCCAATAGAGTATCTAGAGAATAGTTACCCAGCACCCAGTCTCCCCCCTTATACCACTTATGCTTCAGCTTGGTAACATGATACGAAGTCGGCCACTAATATCATTCTGGATATCTAGACGACAATGCTTCTTTCTCTGAAAGAGCGAAGAGCCTGGCCCGCCACATAGAGATGCTCCAAGCCGTGTAGCACGACGGCATCTGGTGGGTTCGCTAGAGTAATATCTCAAACCCCCCTGGCGTGTCGTATCGATTCTCTCGATGTGCATTCATAGCATCCCAATCGAGATGTTACGGAAGCCTTGATGGCGGTTAATTCTTCAGGTACAGTGGATCCCAGCTCAGATCAAGGCGAAGTAAATACGAGAGGTATGGGGCTACTTCTCCAAGCTATCGGTAACGACTTGGACAAATGCACCGCCTACCTACTATGTATCGAATGATAAATACCTGTGCTTTTTTTAAACCCTTTTCTTCTTCTTTCTTTTCCGTCACCTTTTCTTGTACTCTCAGCTTCATACAAAAACTCAACTTTTGCCAATCAATCTTACACCACTCACTATTAAGTATCAAGAACACGTGGAGGTATTGGTGCCAGACTTTGCCTTGTTTTGCTCTGTAATAGGGGGCAATGGTAACCAAAGTACAATTATGAGTCTGAGCGACATCGAGCCCCCGGAGGGATTATTTCTCGATATTTCCGTGCAACGAGTTCTCCACGACGTAGGAGTTCCCGCTGTTGAGCCCTGGGCCACCTCGTATATCGATGCTGTCCACGACGGAAGGTTCGGCGATGCGATATGGGCACGCTATCATATCTTCGGAAATGTGATAGATGGTATGATCGAGAAGTTGACTGTGCTTGAAAGCATCACAGAAGATGCAATGGGATACAAGATATTTGCACCCGAAGATTATGCTATGGCTGTGGCTTTCTATAAAGATACGATGAACAACGCGGACACACACCCCGAGGTGATCGAGATAATCTTGCATATTGGTAAGCAAGATCTTGGTGATATAGATCTTCCTGATGGCATCTAGATCTTTGTCAATGTGACAATTCATTTAGTCGCGAGCTTGATTCGGACTACGAGCAGCTTAAGAATCATGAGTATTGCGATCTTATAAAGCGACTTGATTCTCGACAACGATAAGCCTGATGCAGATGTACTGCTTGGTTTACATACATCAATTGGCCCCTTTACAAAACATCTATAGCTTCATCTTTCTCTGTCGATGAATGCCTCCAGCCGGGAGGCGTCGCCTGCAAACATCTCAACTGCTTCGTGAACCTATCTGGAATTCATGCTAACTCTTTCCACGAGATAGCTTCATGACTTGCATCTCTCCTAATTCTATCTTTCATATCAAGAATTATTCTCCTATTTTCATGACACCAACAAGGCAGGACAGTCCTCCCCCACGAAGCTCTGATGACGCTTTGAGGCCCACCCAAGAATGACTCCACGATAAAGTCAAACATCGTCATACAACTCTCTTGAAAGCCCAAAAGGGGCTACGTTCAATTTCAAAGGGTGGTTAATATTGCAATTGCTGGTCCTAATTCTTGAAATGCTCTCTGCAACCTTTCTTCGAGATGTCCATCTCTGATAGAGCTACAAACCTGGTTGAAGAATGCCGCATTATTGCACTATGCACCGCAGCTACTGAATCATCTGACACGCATCCACTTGGATGCATATCATACAACTGATGTGATAGATCGGTTCCGGCAAAGGACATACTCGATCAGAATCTATGGCCCAAGAATGCGGGTCAAGTCTTCAGAATGAAACCTTGTCAATATCAACCCTTGCATGATCCCCTTTACACGGGTTATGGTCTTCTATCTAATCACTTATCAGCCCTCCAGTTCCAATGGCAGAATATGCTACACGAGTTTTACAAACCTTTCTTTGACGTGCCTGTCCATGGGATAGTAAAAAGAAACGAATAGATTGACCAATCGTTATCAGATAGTAAAAAAAAAAAGACCGTGGAAAGATTGTGCCTTCGTATCCAAGTAATTTCCCAAGATCCTGGAGGCTTCCGATTTGGGAATTAGTGATGTAGAGATCATCATCCGATGGAAACACTTCAATGCAGTTGATAGGAACAGCTATAGGGTATCAAGACAATTGTTGAGGTCATACTTAACCCTCTCTTCGTAACACCACGTTTGGGTAAAGAAATATGAACATACAATTTGGTTAGTGGATTTATAAGAGTTGATATGATGTTGAACTTAGGTTGACGCTTGGCTTTCTAGTTCCGCCCTAGAGTAAAGCCACCAGATAGGACGGTTGATATTGTAGGGTTCCTCCCGAATCAGAATCTTGTAGTTTCTTCATTCCTTCTTTCATATGGTATCGTAAGAAGCTCATGCTATTCTTATGATAATTTGGGATATCAAAAAAGTCCAACTCTTGTGCGGATTATGCAGACCCATCCTCGAATAGGACTCGTTTTGCTCACAATACTACGTAGTTGAGAGCGATCGACCATCATAGACGTCTCCGAAATGGTTCCTCAGGCCCTATTCCCCATGCTGTGGAACCTCCCGGAATTAACCTTCATACTATTGAGTGAAAATGCGAAAACGACATCTACGTCAAGTCGACGGCAGTCATGGCTCAGATGGGACTAAAACATGTCTACTAAGTTAAAGTACAGTATTTCGAATGAAACAGAATAGCAATAATAATAACAACCTGAAATGTGCTAAATTTGGTTGTAGGGTTGTGCATAGTACCCTGCTCATGTAACTTCACGTCTCTTTTTGCCCCTCACAATAACCCCCCACCTCGACTATTCGGTGGCGATGACGTCTCAACTCTCACTCACTTCTTTCATCAACTTACACACCTTACCAAATCCTCTGACCCCGAATTTACTCATCGCAAGGATTCTTACGAAGTTCGATTTTATCAGGCAATGTCTGAGCGCACAGTTCTTGTTACCGGTGCTACCGGCCTTTTGGGTCGCGAGGTTTCAGCGGCATTTGGCATCAAAAACTGGAACGTCAAAGGAACGGGTTATTCTCGCGCTGATGGAATCAGCACTCTTAGGGTTGATCTAGGCAATGAGAATGAGGTTGCAGAAATCTTAGATGAGACCAAGTGAGACCCTTTTCCCATTCGCTTTTGTGCTCGCAGCAGACTAACCTTGATATTTCAATACCTCTAGACCGCAGGTTATCGTTCACTGTAAGCCATCTTACATACTCTCATTTAGTACGATTACTGACTACAATACTGCACAAAGGCGCTGCCCAGCGTTTCCCAGATAAGGTTGACAAAGATCCCGAGGGTGCCAGGGCGCTCAACGTTGCGGCAAGCAAGTCACTTGCCAAGCTAGCGGCAGACAGGGATATCTTTGTCATCTACATCTCGACTGACTATGTGTTCCCTGGCGTGCCGGGAGAAGCTCCATATGAGGTTGAAGCCGAGCCTCGGCCAACCAATCTCTATGGCCAGACCAAGCTGGACGGTGAACGTGCCGTCTTAGACACTCTAAAGGAGGCCGGCAAGGAGGGCTTGGGCGTTGTCCTTCGGGTTCCTGTCCTGTACGGAAATGCTGAGACGCCAGCCGAGAGTGCAGTCAATGTTCTGATGGACTCCTTGTGGAAGGCACAAACACAGGGGGCCGAGATTAGCATGGATCACTGGGCGATTCGGTATCCCACGAACACAGAAGACATTGGACGGGTCTGCCACGGTATGTCTCACTCTGCTTCCAGCCACCATGTTTCAACCAAATCACGGCGTCATCCGAACGAGTCCTACCCTATTTCATTAACAACACGCACATAAAGAATCGGGTCTTTGCTGACTAGACTCAAGATATCTCGGTCAAGTATCTCGACACTCCAAGCAATGAGCGAAGCTCGCTTCCTCACATTCTTCAGTTCTCTTCTGAAGATCGAATGACAAAATACGAGATAGTCTCGCTATTTGGAGAGATCATGGGCTTGTCGACGGAAGGGATCAAGCCCAATACCCAAGGGAATGACCCGAATGCCAGCGTTCAACGGCCTTACGACTGCCACCTGAGCACAAAGGCGCTGAAGGACCTTGGGATTGACGTTTCGGCGTGCGACTTCAAAGGCTGGTGGAGACGTGAGGTTCGCGCGTTTCGCAAATAAGGACGCGTACCAGCTTGTCTGCCAGTAATAATGGTTGAATCTAAGTGTGGGATATGTGTTCTGAAGTGACAGGTTTCAGATGAGACGATTGTGCTGCTCAAGCTGTGCTAGGTGGAAGAAAAAAGGGGTAATGTCTTGAATCCTGACATTGACCGGACGCATAAGAATGCGCAGATATCGAAGTCTATACCTTGGTTTTACTCCTTTGGAGGGTAAAAGAGGCTAGTTGGCGGGAAGCAGTAGTTGGGTTGGACCTTGATCATGATGGACCTTAGCAGAATGCCAGTACCTGATTCATGCAAATCTGATGTATGGAGCTGGAAGTCATAGGGCTTTATGCTACATATTTAAGCTCACATTTTAGAAGCCCAGACCATCGTGTAGTCCATTTTAATGCCTCTGTAGTTTGCTTTAAGTTGATCGTTGACAAGTATAAGTTCATGACGGAGCTCAATACGCGCCTACGTCTCAGCCCAGAGTCTGATTACACGATGATTTTCTTAGAACTATCTACGGCATATATAATCTTTAATATTATCAAACAATTTTCCAGAATGTGGGATCTCAACGTTTGGCTTACCGACGCTGGCACTGGAATGGAAAATCAACGTTTCAAAGGGGGGACTTGGAGCTCGGCCCTTTAGATCGATGTGACAAATCTGGCTTCATACCAGAGCCTCTCCTAATGTACCGCACCGCATACCATCGCTCCTATTGACTCGAATTGGATTACATTGCTCTTTCTTGGGTAATCTGAATTGAGATTTCTCGAGGGAGAGGTCAATTAAGGTAAGGGAAATGCTCAGCGGGCAGATGTTCAGGATTACCTATCTTGGTTATTAGGGGAGGCGGTTCCCCAGCTGTACATCTTCCCTTTACTTTCTCGTCAACTGTCTCTCAAAACCTTCACCTGACGGCAGCTGGATTCTCTCCCTTTAAACATCCTTCTTCAAAACACTCACTATAACTATTCAATTATCGAAATCGAGATGGTTCACCCGGTGTGACCCTTCATCTAAATTCGCCCTCACCTTAGTTCACTTTCTGGAGCTTGAAACACGGCAATCAATCCGATCCAAGTTGCACGAAAACAATTAAATGTTGCCGAAACTTTTCTTGTCATTTGACTTTAGACTTGCAACAATTACAACACGTGGAGCAGTCGTATCACCAGAATACGAACATCAACCCTGCCGGCGATCCCAAGCGACAGTCTTACTACCCAATCCTTTTGCAACAGCGGATCGATCCGAAAACCTTGTGCGCTTCAGGGCCGTGTGAGCTCCGATAGGGCTGCAGAAGTGCTGTCCAAGGGTCCATCGACCACTGCAGGAACAGACTCTTTAGCGGCAACGCCATTGAAATGGCGTCGTCAGTGGCGGTAGCGGCCGCCCCGTTGCAATTCGGTGATTACTTGCCAGCTGGCGATGTGAAACCGCCTATACCCGACATATCGAAATATCGAACTCTACGTGGGAAAAGTGTTTCCTGTGACTCGCGAAAAACCTTTGATGTGTATACCGACCCGATCTCAGAGGGAAGCCATCTGGCCCAGGGGGACTGTTACCCACGACTCGACTCGCCAACGTTGGTTACACGTATCGCTCGACGTCGGTCCAGAAGCGTAACCTCGTTAATAACATTAACTCGAGAACGACGATTTCCCTCATCAACAGCAGTCCCATCGTCCCCTGCGGTCTCAGTTTCAGTTGGGAGTCGCGGAGTAGAATTCTTGAAGGGCCTAGCGGAGAGTGTCACAGGGGTCCTTGGCAGCTTGTCGTCCCCACGGACTACGGTGGGCGCCTTGAGTACTGATAATGGAGCCACAAGACGTCGCCAAGACTCACATTCACATGGAGCTTCACTTCTTCGCTCCCCAGTTCCTTCGGTGCTGGTGTCACCATGTGCTCAGAGCTTCGCTGGTGCGTCCAGCAATTTAAATTTAGCTCCTGAGTCTCAGACCGCGCCGTCGCCCGCTATCCCGCCCCGCTCAAGCAGCCGTCCAAACAGCCCCCTGGCCAGTCCGTTGTACGTCCTAACGCCTAAAGCCACAAACATCCCGCCATCTCTTTCGACCTTGGCTTCTAAACCTCTACCTTTAAGGTCGCCGACTCTCAATCAAGATTACGCTCACAGTCTCACGCAAAACGTCACCCGTGATCGTAGTCGTAGTCGCAGCCGCAGCCGCAGCCGTATCCGAGGACCGGACGTATTCAAACAGCTTCCATCGAGATCTTCTGTGCTTGACCTCCCAGCACCAGAATCGCCTATACTTCGTACTGTCCCATCTGCAAGTGACATCGCTCGTTTCAAGAGTCGCAATCTTCTTGCTCTACGCATCAACACCGAGACCGCTGAGCGCGCTGCAAAACTCGAACGGGAAGACGCCGATCGTCAGCATCGAGAAGACCAGGAAGCCGAGCGCTGCGCCGACGAAGTTGCCCGTCTCGAAGCTGAAACCGATCGCATCCTTGCCGAGCAAAAGAAACGCGACATAGCTCGCATACACGCACAACTTGCGAGTCCATCGCCTAGGTTTCCTCGGTTTCTTGTTCTCGACAAGCTTCCTTTCTTGTATCGCAGCAAGCGATCGAATGCTACAACGAGCCAAGCCGGCACGCCAAGCCCTAGGGCACCGACCGTCTTTTCTCTCGATTTCAGCCCCCCAAACAGTCCCGAAGCATCTTCTTCCCCAGACAAAATGAGCTTTATAGAACAAGGTGGTAAGGGAATTGTCCCAGGAACCGATGCTCCTACTTCTGCCATCAATGGAGGTGAAAGGGTGAGTTTTGGGCCTGTCCCTAGCGATCAACCACTTTATCCGGATCTATAAACTGATGTCTCTGCAGCGCGTTTGCGTACGATGTCTTTCTTCCGTTATCAATCTCCCTGTTAATACCGATACCTCGCCTGTAGACATTCTCTACTCGACCGCCAACCTGACAAGTCATGATATTGACCCAAAAGCCAGCGTATTGATCGAATGTTATGTCGAGCTGGGCCTAGAGCGGCGTCTACGTCGCTATGAACGCATCCGTGATGTTATGAATTCTTGGGACCGCGACCAGCAAAATTCGCTCCTTGTCGTTACCAACGATATCTCGCGAAGCGACGAGCCTGATCTTGATATCAAGTCAGTGCCCCGGACACCGACCCCTCCTCCAGGTTTCACTTTGCAGATGTACCACTCATCGAGGCCGGGCAAGTGGAATAAGCGATGGATCACTCTGTTAGAATCTGGACAGATGTTTGCTTCAAAGAAGCCTGACTCGAAAGCTTCAGACAAGGACAGCACCGTTTTGTGTCATTTGTCAGACTTTGATATTTATACGCCAAGAGAGAGTGAGGTCAGACGTCATCTCAAGGCACCACGACGTTTTTGTTACGCCGTCAAGAGCCAGCAGAAGACGTTCGTTTTCCCTAATGGCGAGAATTTTGTCCACTTTTTCTGTGCCGAAGATGGCAAACTCGCTGGGAGATTTCTTGAGCTTGTGCAGCGCTGGCGAAGCTGGTATCTTGTCAACAAGCAGGTTGATTTCGACAAAAAGGACAAACCACTAGACAACAACACATCGCCCAAGGCCATGTCTAGATCCAAGACCACTGCCGCAAAAGGACATCGCCCACAGATTTCCCTTGATGAGACTCCTTACACTATCGGTGCTTTCCAGCCGCTTCTTGATATGGATCGCTTTGACAAGCCCTTGGAGGAGTTTGGCAAAGACATTGGCCAGGACAAGCTCGAGACAGAGCCAGAGTTCAAAACCGGACTCGTGCGCAAGGCCACTACCCATAAACCACAGAATGTTTTGTCCAAGTCCAAATCAGTACATCATTCGCACAGATCGCCACCGATGCCCGGGGATGAGGCACAGTTCTCCCCCGCAGGACTGCTGGGACAAGGTTACGAGGAGAAACGCAAAATGGCAGAGCGAGCACCTGTTGATAGTCCTCCCAGAACGGACGCTGCTTTCACGAAAGGAGCATCTTTGCTAGGCCAGGGCTACGAACAAAAGCGGAAAATACCAGATCGAGCGCCCGTCGATAGTCTTCCTCCAACTGACGCTGCTTTCACCAAGGGAGCATCGCTACTAGGCCAAGGTTACGAGCAAAAGCGCAAGTTGGCGGAACGGGCCCCGGCCAGCAACAACTACAGCCCTCCTCCCAAGAATGCAGGTTTCACACAGGGCCCTTCGCTACTTAACGGCGGTGTGATCTCACCTACGTCCCCTAAAGAAAGCATGACAGACTCGAAATCATGGTTTCCTTTGGGCACAGACCAGTCATCTCAACCACGCCATCGCAGTCGTTCTGTTCGGGACACTACCAGACGGCCTACTGCCTCTGATAAGGTGCCCGAAATGCCACAACCTCTACTCAACCTGACCAACAGCTTCCCTGAGCCACCTCGCTGGCGTGAGAACAAGGGCCATGGTATTAAGGCACCGACAGGTGGTCCTTTAATCAACCTCGCCACGGGCGGCCAGCCCAACATGTTTAGCAACTCTCACAGTACTGGCGGTCTCATCAATCAGACTCGCATGGCACCCTCCTCCTCTTCCATGTCTGTCGGCAGTCGTCCTCGGAGCCGCTCTACCGCAGGGGCGCAGCAACCGCCGAGCCATGCTCCTCCCGTTCCTCCCTTGCCGATTCGCTCGCTTCGTCGCGAACACACTGCGCCACTCGACCAGTCTCGTGGGCGTGACCCCCGCCCGCGAGGACCTCTAATCGACCGGGCCGGCACGGTGGGCGGCCAGTCATGGAACTGAGTGAAGGTTGAATTCCGGTTCTTCCCAAAGTCAATCTATTGAACGTCGTTATGAGTTTACGCAGCTATGACCATGATGTTAAAAATAAAGGATTTCCCTTCGTTATGGTTTTGCAATACCCTTATCTGATCAAGGAGGATGAGTTTTGTTGGCGACACCTATAGTACCAACTTGGTTGAGAAACTGACAAAGCTGCGGAGTGAGTTTTGGTGTCACGTTCTGTCGAATGGAGGTGTATGCATGCCACCTGATCTCTTCTGGCATTTCTTTTCTTCTGTATCGATGTGTCTGGGGCTTTGTTTGGGTTGTGTGGTTTCATATTCTTATCTTTGCCAGTACCAAGAGCAGAAGCTCATGACAAATAACGGTACTCAGGGGGGCATGAGATGGGCAGGATCCATCTCACTTTGGGAAATGCAAAAGGAACTCTGCCATCCATTTCGTACGAATCAAGATTTTTTTTTATTATACCGGATAACGACCTTGAAAAAGAGATTCCAGCATATCTAATAAACCCACAGTAATATCAACTGTATAGGTCTCTATACAGACCTGCAGCTCAACCGTAGCTTAATCAGTAAGGTTAACTTTAGGCTGCATCAACTCAACCAACTCTATCCAAAATGAACACATAACCTAGGGGTCAAAGAAACACCAAACAGATATGTAGATATATGCACCCAGGCACTGCCAAACTTTAGGTAAGGGCTAGTAAAATAGCATAAGCACTTTAGTATATCTTTAGATTAAAATATACTCTAATTATTATAATAACTTATCCTAAAGTCAGGCAGACTTCGGCTTGAGAGACCCGTAGTCAATTAATCGAGATCACGTGACTCAACAGACACCTCTGTTGTGTGATAACTAATGCGAAAGTAACCAACAGTAACTTCAACCAGGGTACGAATCGAAAATATTCATGACATTTATTTCATCTTGTTTCATTGGAGGTATCTCTGGTCTATATTATCGTGACACATCTTTGAGCCGACTCCGCTTAAAAGATAACTTTTGCAATTCGACTGTTCAGCGCACCCTTTCTTTTGTTTATTATGGTGTTCTCCCCTTCCGAAACCTCTGCTTACTTGCTTCGCTTGTAGATCTTGGCAAGGAAGGCTTCGAACACGGTCTTCTTGAGACCCTCACTCTCGTTGATGCTAGCAATACGCTCGCGGATCTGGCCGACAACCTTCTCCTCGTAGTCGAGGTAGCGCTGCTCAAGCTTGAGGTCGTCATAGAGCTTCTTGATAACCTTCTCCTTCTCGTCATCCTTGCGGCCGTAGTTCTCCTCGAGAATCTTGCGCTGCTCGGGGGTGGCGACGGCGAGGGCTTGGTTCACGAGCCAAGAGCACTTGTTGTCCTTAATATCAGTGCCGATCTTGCCAATGTGCTCGGGCTTGCCAAAGTTGTCAAGGTAGTCGTCCTGAATTTGGAAGTACTCTCCGAGGGGAATGAGAATGTCCTCGGCTTGCTTGAGGTTGCTAGGGGTAGCGAGGTTGAGCTGGTGGAGAGCGAGGGCGACGGGGAGGTAGAATGAGTAGTAGGCGGTCTTGTAAATGACGATGAAGCTATACTTCTCGAGGGAGAAGTTGTCGAGGTTGACGCGGTCCTCGGGGGCGGTGAGAAGGTCGCACAGCTGGCCGAGCTCGGTCTGGAAGGTGGTCTCGTGGAAAAGCTCGATGAGGTCGACGTAGGCAGGGTGGGAGCGGAAGTACTTCTTGAGGAGGGTGTAGATGGCTGACTCGAGCATGAAGGCGTCGTTAATGGCAATCATGCCAACGCTCTCCTGGCGGTACCAACAGGGTTGGCCACGGCGGGTGATGCTAGAGTCCATGATGTCGTCCGAAACGAGGAAGAAAGCCTGGAGAAGCTCTGTCATCCAGCCAAGAGTGGCGGCCTGGAAGTATTGCTCCTCAGAAAGAGGCTTCTCGAGGATAAGGGAGACCGAGTCGGGGACGGACATGCCGCGGTTGCATTTTCCGCCGAGAGGGTTGACCTCGAGAGACTTCAGAGGGGGTTAGCTTGGGTAAAGGTTTGGGAATAGCTTCAGATCTAGATAGACTTGCCTTCTTGTACCAGTCCAGCTGCTCCTGGGGAAGCTTGTAGGAGCGGGCATGTTCGAGAAGAGCCTCCTCAAGCTTGGGGTAGACGGAGTTAAACTCCTCTAGAGTAGTTTGTTGAGCCATTGTGCTGGGTTGTAGGAGCAGCAGTGTTGCAAGTGAAAAGAGAGAGAGAGACCGCCTTTTTAAGTGTAAAAGAAAGCCTAGATTTCGGAAGGAACGATAATTACCGGATATCTGGTCTAATGTTAGCAGGAGGGGCTCCCGGCAACTGCCCCTCTTTCCTTATTCGGTTCCACAATTCAGACGTAGACTCGGCTGAGACTCTTATTAAACTTATGC
>JAASAY010000459.1:0-13709 GCA_014822085.1 Fusarium stilboides
CTCTAGCACACCCTTCCTTCGATCGATCTTGTCTTCTGGCGCTCTAAAGGCCTGCTCTCTTGTCGTTGTCCCTGGCACACGAGCTTTAACCTTCGAGACGGAGACATTCTGGAGGCACTCGCTACCATTCACTCTTGCCAACCACATCTGGCCAAGCGGTATAGCCACCCCCCTGCTCCCTCTCTTCCCCCCCCGTGTTTTTCGCTGTAGTCCGCGAGAACCGGGTTGCTTTATCATCATTACCGCTCCGAGCCTAGCCCGCCTCACCCGTGCAATCCCAGTCCTCACCAGGGGACATCCACTTAAACCAGCTCCCCAGACCTGGGTACAGGCAAGGGGAAAATAAAACACCAACGCGTCCTTGACTTTATACTATTTTCCTTCCTTTGGCCGTGCCTTACAGCTTCAACTTTTACACGTCACGTCCATGTCTGACTAATGGGTCTTCTCTCTATGCAGCATCACTCGCAGCACCAGCAACAGGGTCATCCGCCTTCCCAACACCTGCAACACTCGCGACCCCCGAGTGTAGTTCACCAGCAGCATCACGCTCAATCTCATCCGCCGCCGCAGCAGCAACACCAGAGCGCGTATTCATCGACACATTCGCTTCCTCAGGGATATCAAACCAGTGCTCAAGCGCCCAACAACCAGGATAACCTCAACTACTACAACCACCCGAGCCCCTACAGCACACCAGGTGCCACAAGCGGATACACATCCGCAGGTACGTTTTCCAGCTTCTTCATGCCGAGAAGCGCGTCGTGATATCAATACTAACTTTGCGCGATTCAGATACCTCCGACATGATGGCCGCAGCACAAATGCCGAGACCTCCCTACCCCCCAATGTCCTATCATACGCCTCAATCCAACTCTCCAGCCTCAGTCGCATCTCCTTCGCAGCATGACCAGCACAGAAGCATTTACGGCCAACCACCATCGCAGCATCTGCAACAATCCATGTACTACCAGCCTCAGAACCAGTACCAAACCATGCCTCCCCAGGCTACCGCTTCGCCGTATGCGCAACACGCGCCGCACCCTCAGCAGTCCATGACCTCGCAACCCGCCATGATGATGTCTCAAACCGCGCCTCAGAACCAAATGACCCAGCACGCTCAGCAACATGCGCATGCTGGCATGACGGGCAGCCCTCGTCCCAAGATTGAGCCCCAAGTGCCTCTTCAACTCCAGAAGCCTCAATCATCTCCTATGCAGCAGGCGCACCACCCTCAGAACGGCGGACAACTCCAGAGTCCCGGAAACACCACACCTGGTGTCAACCCCAGCGCAGCGCCTGGACCTATCCCCGCCACAACCCCCCTTGTGGTCCGACAGGACGGTAACGGTGTTCAGTGGATAGCTTTCGAGTATTCTAGAGACAGGGTCAAGATGGAGTACACCATCCGCTGCGACGTCGAGTCTGTTAACATTGATGAGCTATCACCCGAGTTCAAGCAGGAGAACTGCGTTTACCCCCGCGCATGCTGCCCCAAGGATCAGTACCGCGGTAACCGCTTGATGTACGAGACGGACTGCAACCGTGTCGGTTGGGCCCTGGCTGAGCTCAACATCCCTCTACGCGGCAAGCGAGGTCTTATCCAGCGAGCTGTAGATAGCTGGCGCAACAGCAACCAGGATCCCCGACTTCGAAGCCGACGTGTGCGACGCATGGCAAAGATGAACCAGCGAAAGCAGGTTCAAGCTTCTCCGCATCCCGGTGCGGCTCACATGCCTGGTCCTAGCGGACCTTCAGGGATGCCTGGTGGCCCAGGACCCATGGGACCTAGTCCGGCCTCGATGGGCAAGCCTGGTCTAGGTAGCATGGGTCAACCGATGCACCACCACCAAGCAGGAGCTCACCCTGACGGTTCAGGTCAGGGTGGAGGGGATGAAGTCGGTATGTTCCACCAGATGTGATTGATTTAAAGAACCCTCACGTCTGCGTTTGCATGGCTTTTTGGCCTTTGTGTTCCCCTCCATTCCGATCCTTCACTATCCTTTGCACTTATACACCGCACTGCACTGCACAAACTGCTCTGCTTGAACAACGTTATGTTGATTAATTGATACCAAACGCACTTTGTTTTTTCTTTTCTCACAAAATTATTCCCTTGCTGCAACGGCTGTATCTACTCTACGTCTTTGCCATACTTATTGTTTCGGTTTGCGACTCGAATATTTGGGGACTGGGTTTGTCATCTCCTTTCTTTGTTTTCACTGCCTGTCAAGGACGGCACAGGCAGTCGTCACTTATATCTATACAGCATGCCGCAGTGGCTCTCGAGGGGTTATGAGGAACTCTCTATTTTGTTGATTGGCACAGTTCTGTACATTACCATAAAGTCGCGCTTGCACAGTCGCTGTTGCTGCTGTTAGTTGTTTGATTTGCTGCTGGGTTTTCGCGACTCTTAGACGAGTTCAATCTGCCTTTTTGGCTTTAAAAGTTGCATTTGCCGTTTGCTTTTTGGTCGGGTTCTCTCATCTGAGACTTGGCTCTACACGTCTTATCCCTTTGTTGTTGTGCTTTGCCTCATGAAGCTAGACACTTTGAGTTTGGTCATATTTGCGTTTGCAGCCACACCTTGGTCATCTCATCACACCTTATCCACGCCTTGTCATCATAAGCACTCAAAATTTGAAAGTAAGGGGGAGATAAGCTAACTCAAGTCCTTCATAGGCGATGGTCATTCCTACGAACACCATCACCACCAGGCTCCCACTGGTCAAAACCCGTCACCTAACGACGACGTGAGACCGGCCCACGTCTTCACTGGATACAACAATCAGCCTTATCCCGCTAGTGCTCCAATGTCTCATATGGCTCCTCACGCTGGCGGCGCTGTTCCAGCTAAGCGCCACAGTAGAGCCAACGCTGATGAGCCTGACGATCTATTTCCCGATATCCCTGAAGCCAAGAAGCGAAAGTTTATCCTTGTCGAGGATAACGTCCGTGGATCTCGTCTCCGTGTCAGGGTAACCCTCGAGGGTGTTGATACCAATGAGATCCCCGATAGCTTCCGCAAGGGTGCCAGTGTCTTCCCTCGCAGCTACTTCCCACGAGAGATGCAGAGCCCTCCTCCTAGTGCAACGGGCTCACGCTTTTTTGGTGATGATCAAGACGATGATGGCATCGAAGAAACTGAAGGTCGTGAGTCTAGCCGCCGTGGAGCCAACCGAACTGGCAAGGAGATGGTCAAGGTTCCCATGGGAGAGTCCTCAGGCGAGATTGCCATTCCCCGAATGAGGAAGTCCACCCGGGGCAAGGAGGTCCGCCTTAACGATCTTGGCTATCGCATGGCTTGGCTACAGAGCCGAGTCTTTGCGGGCCGGACCGTCTTTTTGCAGCGAGCTTGTAAGTTGTCAACCCACTTCCCCCGATAGCTAGGTTACTGACAGTGTTTAGTGGACTGCTACCGTAACAAGACGCGGGCCGCTGTTGAGAGCGTCATGCAAGACGTCAAGACTGTTGCTCCTCACTATGAGACTCGCGTTGGCAAGAGGCGCTGGAATGAGCGTATGCGACGAGGAGAGAAGAAGGACGACGAGTAAAGCCAACCGTCTTGTCCTTTGATCTCTTCGTGTCCTTTGCAAGCCTTAAACTGAAACACTGTCCTTTCTGTTTTTGTTTAATCATCACCATCTGCATTATCGATATTAGAGATTGGTTCTCTCATTTCTCGCCTGATATTCAACGATACCATTCTGCGACGGCATCCAATGGAGATGCCCTCTCCTTATTTATTACCCCAACTTTTGTCTGTTTTCTGGCTACGGCCGCTACACCGTTTTCTTGCATCCAAGTTTGTTAGTTTCAAGTACATTGGTCAGCTCGTCCCACAGGCTTTTTGTTTTTTTCAAGGTGCCGGAGCCTCAAATCTCCTGGACATCTAGTGGCTCCTGTATATTAATATTGGAATTGCGAGTTATAGGGGTTCATAGAAACCCGGGGTGCACATATGGTCAGCTGCACGATGTTGACGTCGGGGTGGCGGTATATTGCGGGTTGGCTTTCAGAAGATGCTGGATGCTAACTCGAGGACGGGTTAATCACATATGGGAACGGAAAGGATCAAATAGGGAAGGGTTCAGTGCTTTGGTATTTGGTTAAAGACCTCCGTGTGGTCATGCTATGGTGGCAATACTATGTAGTTATTGTTGGTAGACAAACTCGTATTGTCCTCGACTATATCGCTTGGTCTAGTGCTATGTTCTCTCCGCGATGCGCTAATGGTTTCTTTGCTAAACAAAAGCATACGATGGTTGATATACAGGAAATAAGTATGCTGGTACATCGTGCTCGTTCCCTACACCTACTAGTACTCTGTATCGAGTAGAAATTGAGATGTGATATAAGGGAATGACGTGGTGCTGCAGTCTCGAAAGTCACTCCGTAGCTACTCCGTAGAATACCATGTTTGTGAATCCTAGTATATCACTCGAGTCTCAACACTGTCTCGAGAGAGCTCGCTTCCCAATCCGTCCACCATAGCAGCCAAACGACTGGCTTCTAGGTCGTCCGAGTAGCCCAAGATGGCAGCAACCTTGGATAGTTGACGCGCGACAGTAGGTATCGTTGCGAATTCCTGGCTTAAGAAGCAGATGACCACGTCTAAAACTCAAGAGGTGAGAATGTTAACTCTGGAGCTTCGCATATAATTTGATATGGAGGGTCGGCTTACTCAAGCGAATGTAGGCGAGATAGAATCTGATGATTTCCTCTGTGTGGGGTGTGCTTGCATTTCCATTATTCTCAACGAACATACTGGCAATAGCGATGACAAATGCTCTCCCCTCATCGCTCAGCGTAGTTGAGAGAGTAGTTTCGGTTGGGAATAGGGGTCTAGTCTGTGCATGTGAAAGTTCTTCAAGTGTAGGCAAAAGACTAGCGAAGTTGATCATTGCGAGATGATGGACTGATTTCTTGATGACTCGATCAAATCTGTCATTCATGGAGTTCCAGGTGGAATTCGGATCCAGTTCGAAGAGCTGGCGGATGAGTTGCTCTCCAGAGGTATTGGGCTCTAAGAGGGCAAGGATTTGAGCCCGAGTTCTCTTGAACTCCAAAGTAGAGTGCAAGCCTGTCAATGCTTGATTGTCCACGACGTGTGCATGTGGAAGAAGTTGCCAGCGACCCCAGAGACGAGGCATCGAATCGCCGCGACGGTCGCCACAGAGACGGGACCAGTCATCAAGAACGTCGTACAAGTTGAACAGAGGTCGCTTTGCAGGCATAGATAGAAAGCCATTACATGACTCGGAGATCGCCTCGCACAACGCCTGCTGGGCAGCGACCAAAGACTCGTCGTTGTTGTCCAACTCAGCTGGGCTTGATGATGTAGCATCGGAGGCTAAGTATTTTAGGAGGGGCAGGTGCTGAATGAGAGGTGAGATATTACGAGCAATGCGTATGCAAAGCCGTTCTCCTATGATACATCTGTCCATGGCTCCAGGGGTCGGCGGAGCACCCAGTGAGGGTCTGACAACCCATCCGTTGCAGAGCATGCTCTGGGTGATGAAAGTCGCACCTTTTGTGCACTTTATATAGCCCTTGATCTCATCGAGGGTAAGTAAAGACAGCGTAGTGCTAGCAGTGAGAGGGTAGGGGAGCTCGCGGATGACGTCTTGATGAAGCGAAGTTGGTCCACAGATGATGATGATCAAGGATGATGAACCACCTGCCTCACGGCGACTTTGGACTTTGTTCGACATTTCGATAATCTTGCCAAGAAACACCACCATCAGCTCCTGCGAATTCTTGTAGACAAGGGCACCACTGCATTGTCCAGTAACGTCTTTGTTTCCATAGACAAGGTTAGTATGATCCTTAGGATAGGAAGCACTCAGCTGGACCAAGTCCTCAGATGCTACGAGACTCGAGAGGTAGTGATGGAAGGCATGAAAGCCGGCCAAGGAGAGACGGAAGAACGGGTTGTTTAGATATCTATCCGGAATAGTGCACATCTGAACCACGCAGGCATCCTTGGGGATATCTGGGAACGAGATAGTGGTGAAGTTGGACGCAGCCTTGCTGGATGCGAAGTAATCCATAATTGCGAGAAGCTTAAAGATGGCTGTTGAAGATTGTCAAGCTATAGGACAAGGGCGGATGTTTGACTAGATGTGTGTCGAGTAGTGTAGCAAGGACAAAGTCAACCAAGCGGGCATGATGATGATTATGGTGAACTAAAGAAGAAGAAAGGTTGAGGATGAAGTTCGAGTGCTAATAGTAGAGCCGAGTAGAGCCGAGTAAAACTGAGGTGAATTGAAAGTGCCACTGCCAGTTAAGTTTATTCGCACCTATTAGATGCGAGCTTATCCTCTGGGAGATGGTAGAGAGATGGTAGCACTGCTAGGAGCCATAAGTGAAGATAATTTCTATTCACAAAAAGGTAAAGTCAGAGTTTACATCATACTATCAAGAGATATTACATGGCATTGAGTTTTGTTTGACCCTAGACTATTAGAGTTAACATAAAGAGACGGATACAAACATGTTTATCGCTGATCAAACAAATCCAATGGGGTTAAAGGGTTAGCTAGATTGTTGTTATCTTTGTTTATGGAAGTGATATATTTGTTTGTTGCAAAGCCTCGACGACAAACATTTACAAAAGACTGAATATATGATTAAGTTTGCATTAGATATCGGCACTATAGTGTTTTTCGGGCTACCGTTATAACAAATTCGTAAACTTGATCTCAAGGTAGGATGCGTTATTAGATCAAAAACGAATTCTTCTGTGATTGGTACTTTATGATTTCTTGATGCATCATCGCTGGTATCAGATGTCTACCACATTGGTCAATCTATATTATCCAAGTGGTCGTGATAGGCCAGGAAAAGGCGTGCATTTAACTTCAGACTATAGATTCCTAAACTAGCTCACAGATATCGAATACTTTCTCCCACTTGTATCTCACCGATCCAGGCAGACAGTAGCACTTATCTCGGACCAAAGCTTCAACTCTGAACGCGCAACAGCATCGGCCGGCCTTTCCAGGAGACTTCATCAGCACCATCTAGCATATGGTTACACGAAGAACGACACTATTGGCAATGCAGTTTCCATAGGCGATGCGTGTGTTCGTAGCTCCGCTTGCCTTCCAGACAGAACTTACTCGACATGTCACTGGCTTCAGGACTATCTTTAAGGAAACCTTTATATATCCGAGTCAAACCGAACATATCCAGAAACGTCTTTTTAATTCCTTGATAGGTCGCAAGTTGAACCAAGAGCTTACGGTTGACCTAGGAAGATGATGGGCAGCGATAGCGCAATAGGGTCAATTACAACGCGTGATTCTACTGACGATGAATACTTCAAACCCTAAGGTACTTGGAGTACAGAATACGGTGCCAGGAGACGACACACTTATTTGAACCAATCGCAACAGCTACTATGTTGTATCAATTTAATTTTATAGCCAAGAGTTAAGCTCCAAAAGAAGCTTTTACCAGCCCAATCTGATCCTGACAACCACCCTTGTACAGTTATACGCCGTTATACGACAAGGGAGCTTCCTGAGTGGCTCAGCTTCTACGCAGCGACTCCATTGAAATCTAAGCCACAAGCTGTTCAGCTGAAGCAAGATATGTCATTGGAATGCAGTCCGCGTATTTTTAGTACTATCCAAGACCCTGGCCTCGCCTGGCCTAGGTAGAAGCTGCGGCTGGCAGCTGGAAAGCGAGCGCAAAACTTGTCCTTTTTTAGGCAAGTGCGCTTGCAGCTCAATTGATTTACCTTACCTTACGGATGCAAGGCAGTCACGCACTTCAATCAAGCCAGACCAAGGCAGCCCGCGAGGCTTTAGTAAATTCGACCCAACTCTTGATTTCAGCCCTAACTTGACGTCAAGTCCTTTCTTCTTCTTCTTCTCTAACCTCGTACCTTTGGGAGAAAAACACGCCGACTCATCGCATAGACGTCTTGGATAAGATAGGGGCCTATCGCTACTATAATCATGGCCCAAAATCCCTATTATGGCGGCAATCATCCGCCGCCCCTATTCGTCGCTGAACTTGACAGCCAGCCTGGACGCCCTGGTGATACTCCGTCCCATCATGGGCCCGATGGAGCACCTGTATTCGAGATGAGCAGTGAGCCAGTGCTCGCGCAAAACAAACAGGACGCGGACCAGTGGCCGTCGCCCCTTCAAACTCCAGGAATGTCCAAGCCCCCTCAGCAGCAACAGGACGAGGCCAAGGACAAGCCAAGCAATGACCCGTCTGCTGCGACCCCATCTGTCATGGCCAATCCCTGGGCATACTTTGGACCTGAATCCCCGGAAAATACAACCAAACAAGAGCAACGACCTCAGACTGATGGTCGTCGACCTTCAGAACCAGTATATAAACCTTACCCTGGTAATAGCGACACAGCACCAGAAGTACCTCATGGCACACGGCCGCCTGCCAACACTTCAAGCCCAGATCCCAATGATGATGTTGCCTTTTATCCTGCGCCGTTGAAGCTTGCCCACCGCCCTGCTAATGCGGTATCACCACCTGCCTTCAAACCATATGCCCCTCCAGTCTCGCAAGATGCACAGGATTTGCAACCTAAACCATTGAGCCATTCTGGCAGGACCGATTCGCAGTCGACAACAGCTTCAAATTCATATCGGCCTTACAGACCGCATTCGCCTCAGCCTCCAGCTCCCCCGGCCGTATCATCCTTCAATGTCCCTTCTGCTAC
This sequence comes from Fusarium stilboides, assembly GCA_014822085.1. NCBI lineage: Eukaryota > Fungi > Ascomycota > Sordariomycetes > Hypocreales > Nectriaceae > Fusarium > Fusarium stilboides. The sequence goes on from JAASAY010000459.1 coordinate 8,702, forward strand.
CACATCCCCTCTTCAAAATGCTCCTCTAGCTTCTCCTCCAGCTGCTCTTCAGCATCAACCCGTGAGTGCGGCTCCTCATCAGCCCTATTCGCCACCACCTGCGAATCAGCCAGTAAATCCTCCAGCCTCAGATAATAGTCTATCGCCAAAGCCAACTGCTAGTCTTCCTATCTCCCCTGGACCTCAAACGCAGCCGCAGCCGCAACCTCAACCTCAACCACAGCATGGCATTCCTAACGCTGCACCGGCTCAGCCAGTGCCTTCGTCCGCATCTACCTTTCCCCCATCTCCTATGACTCCTTCAGCTCAGCCAACCTCTATGGCTGCCACTTCACCGGCAACTCCAGCACTAAACGCAGGAGTCCCTTTCGTTCAACCACATTATGCTGCTCAGGTCTCGGTCCCAAATTACGCTCAGTCACCCGCTCCCGGAGCTACTTCTCCCCCACCGGCTGCATCCTCACACAACGCTGGAGTGCCATTTGCTCAGCCCCAGTATGCTACTCCAGTTCAAGCTCATAACTATGGCCAGAATCAGTCAACGACATCCCCGAGCACTTCGACAGCAGTTCCTTCACAAGCCCCGGTGCCGACAGCTCCTACTCTGGCCTATAACTCATCCCAGCCGACTCCGGCTCAGTCTGGCTACAGCATTCCGCAGCCAACATATGCGCCGGCACACACTCCAGTGCCAGGAAGTTCAACACCAGGCGGCATGAACCAGCCTGCCCCTCAACCACCTGCTCCTTACCAGCAAGCGTCCCATAGTGGCCCTGAGAGACCATACCCACAGCATTCAAATACAGAGTCATATCCCACGCCGGCACCAACTATGATTCCGCAATCACCGCCGCCTCCGTATGCCCCTCAGGACACTGGGCCCAGCCTCGGAGCACAGGCTCCAGCAGTAGGCAGCTCTATGCAATACCAGCCGCCTTCTGCTGGCCCTTATCCCCCTCAGCCTCAGTACCCTACCCAGCCAGCCTACGCTCCGACAACAAACCCTCATTCACAGGGCCAGCCATCATATGGCCTCCAGCCTCCAGCTCTTCCTCCTCGACCTTCTTCATCCCAAGGGTTCGCCCCAACTTCGGGCTTTGGCGCTGGTCCAGCTGGCTACAACCCAGCTAGCTATCCTCGCCCACCTCAAACCTACTTCTCGCCGCCTCCAGCATTGCCACCACGGCCTGGCGCTGGGAAGCTAACTGGCGGCGGCGGAAAGATTTTCGGTAGTAGCTCTGCAGACAAATGGTTGAGGAAGACAGGGCAGGTGTTGGAAAACACACTGGCGCCTTACTTACAAGGACAACCAGGATCGAATCGACCGGGCTCATATGGCTATAGTCAGCAGGGACATCAGGGGCAGCAAGCCCCGGGACCTTATCCTCCGCAAGGACAACATTATCATGCCCCTCACTTAGCACCTCAGTTTAGAGGTGCCCCAGAGTCTCAACCGCCACCAGGGCCCGGCGCACCAGGACACTAACAAGTTCTTGTCATGCTTGTTGATTTTCTCAGGCTATTGGCCTCTGCACTGCATTTTGTTTCGTTGCCCATCAAGTAAGAAATCTGTTCAACATATTATTAGATTATGTATTTGCGAGTTTTATATCTTCATAGAGTGGGCAAGGAAGCAGCAGGAAGTCTTGGGTGCTTCCTCATTATATACCAATCAATTAAACAACTGACTGCCCTGGCTAAGCGTGACCTCTCGCGATTCATATTAACTGCTTCAACTGGTCTCAGAAAATTGGCAATCGCGGTACTTCTATAGAAACACCAAGCATAATCAAGACGGAAAACAAATATTCATGTTATTGAACACAGGGTCTCACTGAATGCAAGCTGGGCAAATGGTCTGTTATTTGCATGAGGACTGGCCCCTGTTAAGGCTCCTATTAAGTGATGGCTTGACAAGGACCCTTGACCCTAGCCGAGTGACTATTCAGCTCAACCTCAAGGAGCTGTGGTTGCCCAGTAAATTGACATGGGCCATTAGAACTTTAAGCCAGTCGGCGATTAATTGAAGACAATGATCGGGCAATTGGTGCTAAGGTGGAACGGCAAGGAATTGGCCAAGATTGCCAAGCGAAGACATTTCATGATGGATTGACATCATCATGAGTTGATGACAGGCATTACATCATGAGACCAGGGGTGATTCGTGTTGCTAAAAGTGCTCACTTGGTATACTCCTCTGATATGATGGAGAGAGGATTACCGAGTTGCCGTCTCCTATGGTTACCCGTTATTTGATGTCTTTGATCAAGAAACCCGCTCTGGCATCAGCGGCACTCGTTTGACTTATGATGAAGAAGTTCGAGACCCAAGACCCAAGACTCAGCACACAGACACAGGACCCTTTGGCCCACCACGATACTGTAGTAGCTAGCTTAAACTGGTTAGATAACCTACTGGGTCTCTTCCATGTTACCGCCTGCCAAGTTGAGGCCCCTTGCTTGGCTCTCCTCTTCGTTACTTGGGATGCGGAGATAGGACCGAGTGCTATTTTCGGTCATGCGTACATGCTTCGATAGTAATTAGGTAGTGAATGATAATTAATAAGTACTGTTCGTGGCGGTATGGCTTGGAGGAGATTAACTGCCTGAAACCGATCCGTCTGTGGTTGAAGCCAGGTGATGCGGCTACTGGCGGTGTCGAGTTAGTTTAGCGGCCGCTTAGACTTCGTCCCTGTGCGCCCGTGAGGTGTTTCGTCTTGTTGACAATGGCTATTAAATATGTGAATTAAGTACCAAGGGTCAATATTAAGACATCGAACGTGCATGTCGTGAAGGACAGACTCTGGGTTCGATATGCGTAGCGAGATGGTGATTGCCGCAGGGGGTAATTGTCAATTCTGTAGCTACCCGTAGCAAGACAGCTGGAGCTGGGCTATTTTCAGCTCACTGACACTCTGCGGGAAATGCAAGCCATCATGATCCTTGCACCTTGAGGGTGTCATTTGTCACCTGGAGGATGACGGGTGGGCGGTGGGTAAATGAGACAGGTTACACAGCTCTGTTGGTTAATTGGAATTTGAGACTCGTACTTCTGCAACCAGCCGAGCTTAGTTGCGCGAGAGATAATGTACTGTAGCTCAGAGGTCCAATATGAGAACCATGTGAGCTCTGATAGATGTGATGGATCCAGTGATTCGGCGACACAGAAACTGAGGGCGCTACGGTTCGGCCCCGTGACCACCTTAATGCAGGTAACCTTGAAAGTCGACGTCTAGGTGCTGCAGGTTTGCTTTAGTAATTCTAAAAAGGAAGCATTGATTACATGCCCTAGGGGTCCGATTTTGATGAACAAGAAGTCGGTGTGTTGAAGTAAATGAAAGGTCGGCTCCGAAGTTTAGCGACGGACGAGAGCTAAGGATGGATTCTATCGTTGCTAGACCAGGGCGCTAGAAGAATTCTTAGTCCCCCAACGGAGATGCCGTCTGTCATCTAATGATATCGGATCGGATACCTAGACCGCTTGGTTTGCTCCGGGTAGCTCCTTATTTTGCCATCGATGTAGCATGATATACACCAAATAATAAAGGCAACTTAATCTGTCACGATAGGAGGACATTCATGCATTATACAGAGCCCAGGTTTGTTCATATGGATTTCTAATTATTAGCTGAGATGTTACCTCCTCTCTTACCGCCCAGCTACAGCTCGCTTGCTTGCACCCCTCACCGGGGAGGCTGAGCCGGCGCTGTTCAATTCGTCGTTCTACCTAGGTATCAGGCTTTTTCAACCCAGGGCAGGCAGACAAGTGAGGCCTGTTGGAATAAGCAAACAAAACCGGAATACGCGGACTAAGAGGATTGGTTGGTGTTGCGCTGATTTGTTATCATGTCGGCTGCGTACGTATAGCGAGATGCAGTTCCAAGGAATAGTAGCATCCATCTTTTCTATCCTCAATAGGACCTTAATTACATGGATCAATCGATGGAACAGCTAGTACCCGTACATCCACTCCCAGGGCGCCTGAGCGTCGCGCTCAACCGTTTGAAAAACTTCCATACATCCTCGGAATGCCCGTTATTGAAACTGGTACGTATATATCGAAGCATTACTATCGAAATATAAAAATGTCCGGCCATCGAGGGATCGACAGACCTATTGCCCAGATCGTCATTGCAAGGGCGAACAATTGACATTGAAGGTGGTCTAGGTCATGGTTCGTAAGAGTAGCCGACGGTACACTCTAGGTGAGGATGAGGACACCTCAGGGCTCAGGTAGACCCGATTGCAACACGATCTGGCACTCAACCGGATCGGGGCCCGAAGCTGTTCACTGCTGAGTTCCAGGTTTGATATGTATCAGACTAAGTAGGTATTGTAACTGAGTAAGGTGGCAGTAGCAGTGGCATTGATTAGGTAGAAAACGTCAGTACCGAGGTCATGCAAACAGCAAAAAGAGGAGGAGCCAGAGCAAACAAACTTGATTGATTCATCATGAAACACATCAACCTTCAATTCTCGTACCTGTACCTACCAGTAGCGAGACTTTTATTCATTCATGCACTTCTACTTCTGGACTCTGCCTGGGCCCTGTTTGTAATTCGTCTCACCTCCACTGTCTTGGCCTGCCAATTGTTGCCTCATCCCCCACTTTGGGCCGCATTGAGATCCAGAATTGAAGACCAGTGAGCGCTTTCGTTGGGGAGGTAATACGCTGTAGGCCTGTCCAGTAGGCGCCGAGTCCCCTAGAAACGGACCGCTAACTGGTGGCTAACCCAGCAAGAAGCACCTCTAATCTAAAGAGGTAGGTACCTACCCGCGGTAAAGGGCGCGCGCCAGGCCCCCCCGTTGTCTTGTCCTGTCCGTGCTGGGCGCCTTTTTTTGCTGGGCTCACCCGCCCTTCAAACAAATTCTGCTACCCCTTCCCGAATACTGGACTGGACTTGGCTGCTCTTCACTCACCCTCAGGTCAGGTTCTCGCTCTCCCCATTCTCCACTTTTCTCACTCACTCTTCCCTACCCGCCCCCTTCCACTTCCTTTTCTTTTCCCC
>JAASAY010000460.1:0-130729 GCA_014822085.1 Fusarium stilboides
ATTCTAGTGCTTGCGTAAAGTGAGGTTTCTGCTTATTCCTAGTATACAATGCTGAGCGCTCACAAGTTCAAAGAGCTGAGGAACGGAAAAGTGTTCTTCCAGAGCAGACCATGATCGCGATCGGCGAACCAAACTAACCTCTTTGATCTGATAAGCGTTATCGCCGAAGGTTCAGCATTCATTTGGGCGGTATTGTCAGCCGAGGGCAAATAAGCCACATCTGAAGCTATGAATTTTCAGCTAAGCATGTCACATCTCAACGTCAGAGAGTTCCGCTCTCGTTACCAATAGATTTAACTTAGCTGTTTACGCCTGCAAGCTAGATAATTCTCCTTGCACTGTAGGGTCGGCCCGCAGCCACGAGGTTCACACAGTTGATTCAGCTTCAAGCCATGTGTGGGAAGGGCTCAGCCAATGAAAGCTATCGAAAATGGGGCTAGCGGATGGAAATCCCTAACCTATTTAGTCATCATTCAAGTTTGTCAGACGCTGGGCAGAGAGTATCGGTCATATGCTTATTACCTACTTGCTTGTCTACCGTTCGTGTAGCTAACTATGCCTTGGTAGTCTATCTTGTGGACCCTGAAGCCGGTGTAGACTCCGTGGAAAAAGACCTGGCGGCGTCTCAACTTGGTTGCTGTAATCGTTCTTGTACAGTCAATCACCATGGTCATGAAGTCAGAGTAGCCGTCGGAAAGAATAGACGTGAGCTTGGCGTGTAGATACCAGCATCACCCTTAGGGCATGAACTCCGTAGCAGCCACGTTGCACTCTACAGAGAGAAGTTGGACGAGAGGATGACCAACTGAGATAACCCGCTACAGGTGCTTGATGTCCTCTTGGCGACTAGCCAATCTCTCGTACAGCGCCGAGTGCCTCCATCATTAGAGCGGTCAAGTCACCTGTTACTTTATCAGGGCCAAGCCCGTGTCCAGAGGCCAGACAAACATCTAGATCGTTCAGAAGCAACTTTTCTGCTGCGCATGGCTTGTTCAGGAAATGAATTACCTTATCCCGGCCAAGTATACCAACTCAAGGCTATACGAGTAGCCAAGCGGCTGTCAGCTCAAAGCACTGGCACCTTCAACTCCCTAAGTCGTCAACCTTTACCTCGATCCCGGCGGTGTAAACCATTGCCTGTCATCAGGGCTATTTGGCAATACGAAAGTGAAGCATGTGTCATGAGCTTACTATCTCAGCTCAGCCAGCCTTAAACAGATGCAAATCTCAATTCATATAAGGGTTGAGAATTGATGTTCCCTTGCATATTGGCAGAGCCCCGCTTCACTGCGTATGCCTTCTGATTAATTGCTCTGTCGTCGGAACAGACTCGGGGTCCCCGTTGTCTCATATCGTGGCTTGCTGAAACTGATCCACCTTGGTCCCCCGGTCGTGCCGTGTCTCACGGGTATATACGGCGGCACGTGTTTTACATCAGCCAGCCTGAGGAAAGTATAATCGTCATTTGAGCTCACACGCATTCAAAAGTACTGTTCAGCATATATGCAAGAATCTAATGTCTCGCGATTGTTGAGATTTTCGAGTGATCTTTCGGCCAATGCTGTATTGAACGACTGGGATCGGATGCCAAGGCTGTGTTGAAGTCAGTGTTTCTCGTTATGCTCACCGGTTAACCCCTCTCCAAGGAGATGATGGCGGTCTGACACACAAGTCTTATTGGTAAAGGGATCAGTGTTGTTGGTGGGAATTGCATCGGTTCAGCCATGCCAACGAAGGCGGACGAAGCCACATCTTCTACACGATTCCTGCAGCCGCCGCTGTAAGGGACATATGTTGTAAGCTATGGATCTGTCTTGTTGAGTTGGGGACATGTTTCCCATCGCCTTGTATCCATTGAATCAATCCGATTCGATTGTCTCTGCCTGATCTTGTGGTTGACTCCCGTCCATGACGGCATGCGAGCTGACCGTATCGGGCAATTCGTGATGCGGACGTCCTGCTCAACGATTACCCCCCAGATCACGTTCTATGTTCAGTTCATTCCTCATACCGGTAACCTCTAGGCGAAGCGCTACTGCAAGATGATTCTTATAAGTAGGCACATGGCCTACAGCATAAAGAAGAACTCTGACCTTTCCACATCACCTTCATCATTTCTTCATTCGACAAAGCACTACACCTGCAATCCATCCAACTGCTCTAAACAAACATGCCAGCAATGTCGGAGAATCGTGATGCGGCGATGCTGCCAGGATTGACGCCGTGGGTGCCTTCAGGACCGGGCCCATGGAGGAGTTTCCACGTCAGGGGCGATCCTTGGCAGGTCACCCATCCGGGCGGATTTTCCTTCACGAAAGAACTTTGGTTCAAAACAAAGGTTTGTCTTCCTTTTACTCTTGCTAATGTTATAGCAATATGTGAAATGGGCTAACTAGAAGAATTAACTAGCCTTTGACCTCGGACATCATCCGCCACATAACCACTGTGCAACTCATTACTGAGTCCCATCTCGAGGTCAACACTGCCAAGCCGGTGGCTGGCCAGTGGACTTGGTTCGAGCTCTCAATTGGGACAGCTGACGAAGAGTACGCGAAGGATTCCAAAGGTGTGGCTATGGTGTGGCAGAGTCATGTCAATCCGAATGGAGACACAAACTATGCATGGGTATGCTTCTCTTTCTCGTTTGTGATTGGAATGTGCTTAACATGTTTATCACATGCAGCGTCGAGGTCGAATCTTTCCGAGAGAACACGACATTCTCAAGTGTCTCAAGGTAGGTCTATACACTATTCAACAGCAGCTTTGCTTGCATTATTGGAAAGGATGTCAACCGACTAAGTCACCATTATAGCCCGGCTATGTCATATCCGTCTGATGGCATCTTTTCACAAGCATACAAACCTTGCGAGGGATGGATATCTGCTTCTTGGGGCTGGGCTCGGGGTCCAAGGTGAGCGTCACCGGAACAAAAAAAAAAAAAAACCTGCAATCGTTGCCTTACTAAATCTTATCCTTAGTTCACCACAACCTCGACTTGCCTAGACCCCCCAGGGGTAACCCTGTCATTCACGTTTATGGGCAGAGGCGACAGGAATGCCTCATGACCCCAATTGATGGCCCCCCATCTGAGATGGAAGCAACCATGATCAACGGTGGTGTTGATCTGGTGGGTCGATTACTCCAAGATTGCGACTCGACCGTGGAATGTCGCCTCTTGGAACCGAACCAAGCTACATCAGAACGTGGCGGCTTTCATTCTTTTATAGAGCTGGCCAAGGTTGAAGACAAGGGCAAGGAAAAGCCAGACTCGTTTCAGGCTGTCAGGCAGAATCGCTTCGAACACCGAACGAACAGTAATGACCAGAACGCAAGAGCTGACACTAAGCCAACGATCATCGTCTGGGATGATTCTGGAGTCAACCAGGCGGAAATACCCGACGAGACCCTGAAACAAGAGGCGCCCGTTCTCATTTATCAGATGAATAAGCTTCCATGTGACGGGAAGCTTTGGGACAAGGTCCGTCAAAACGCTGGGGTAACCGCCAACCAGCGAAGCTTCCCAGTCGTTTTCGTCGTGGTTGATATGGACGAGCTTCGGGGTCTAGGACTTTATATGTCTCGTGGCATATCGTGGGAGAAGACTATGGAGGACTTTCGAACCAACATCCCAGCAATCATCAAGAAGATGTCGCTGCCAAGGAACATCCATTTGCTGGTGCGCTGCGGCTACGAAGGTGTCATCTGGGTACTACCAAAAACTCCAGGACCTGATACCGCAGTCCAGTTCATCAGTCACATGGTGCCAGATATGGCAGAGGACGATCTCCTTCATCGTTACCATGATAAGATGCCAGGCATCGACAAGGCTTTTATTGCCGGGCTGGTCGCATCTCTAGCCGATCAGTCCCAGACATCCCCTCAGGACCTGGGCCGTACACTAGTAGGCACGGCGGTGGATAGTGCAATCACTTGGTCTCATCGATTTGCATCTGCTGGGTTCTGCAAGGACTCCATGGGTGTCGTCAACTACCCCGAAGCTAGCAAGATCAATAACGACCAAAAACCCAAGCCGAGGGTCATCTATGCTGATAGCGATACGTACAAGGGCGAGCCGTGGCAACTCTTCACTCAACTGGAGAAAGAGCAGGACATTGTCGCTGCGATTACTGTCATGTGGGGAACCAATGTCATCGAAGGCAATGTTCCAACTGCTAGATACGGCGATTTGATAACAGCAGATCGATATGAGATTGAAGGCTACAGATCCACTGCTGCTGTGATCAACCAATATCTTCGTGGCAAGGCAAAGAACCCCATGTCGATTGCAGTGTTTGGTCAGCCAGGCGCTGGGAAATCCTTTGGGGTGAAGCGAGTCATTGAGGCGGCACTCGGAGACTCTGTCCAGAAGCTTAGCAAGGGCTGGAATCCAATCGAAGCCAATCTTTCCCAGTTTAGGGACTATTCAGATTTGGTTGGCATCTTTGACAAGATTAGGGATATGGCCCTGGAGGGCGATATTCCGGTTGTGCTGAAACGAGCCATCTTTGTTTTCATTGGGGGGACCTCACACACCTTCAAAGAATTCTGTCGTAAGGACGAAGAGAATGAAGATGACGGGGACCACTGGACCGACGGTGACATCCAGGCAAAGAAACCTGACTTTGTAAGCAGGCTGAGTGCACACATCGACGTCGCAGGACCAAACAAAAGAGGGCACAACAAGAGGCATAATGGCGACAACAATGGCAACGACGACAATGGCGAAGACAATAACAAAGACAAGATGTTTGTTATGCGACGTGCTATACTACTTCGAAGCATGCTTGAGAGACGCCTTGGAATGGAAGGCAAGCACATCTACGTGGACGAGAGGCTTCTCATGGCGCTACTGAAGCACCCCGAGATCCCCAACGGCAGTCGATCCCTGGATCTCATCATACAAATGAGTAGACTGTCTGGCTGCCAAAGATTTGAGCCCTCTGCTCTACCCGCGGACGGTCAACTTAGGATGCATTTGTACCTCAACCAATTCAAGCGCGACATGGGGATTACTCCTGATGAGGCAGCCTCACCCCCCATGGACCCAGTCCTTTTCAACCGAGAGTTGCGGTGCTAGTCGATGGTGCTGAGTAGGAGGGTATAGGTGTAGGTGATGATGGTTGCTAAGGGTGGAGCGATGGTGGTCAATGGTGCTTAGCAGGAGAAAAGAATGAAGTGGAGGAGGGATCGAAAACTCGGAGCGAGCTCTAGGATGAGCGTTGTGATGGGTTTCAACAATTCATCATCAGGGGTATTTGTTCTGTTGTTTCAACAACTCAACATCGAGGACATTCGTTATGTTTAGTGGTTTTGGTAGCCTAGTATATTTCAACACGAGTTTCAGCACGTCATTCTACATTGCTTCGAAGCTACTGGTGATTATATCATGATACATATCGTAAGAACTTAGTCCTGGTGGTCGAGTGTTAAGGCGCTGCATTGGAGACCTAACATCGGTATCGCATATTCTTGGGAATTGTAGCGTATTAGGTCACACAATTGATGTTGGGACCACCGAGCCAAGATTGACAGTGGCGTTAGATGTTATAAGTTTTACATCAACATAACACAGTTCTGACAGCTAACAACAATTAAAATAACACAGACCCAGCTACCATAACCACCATCACACCGCTGATGACCCCGGCCATTGTCCTGGTACCTGCAAGTTTCATGGCTGAGGAGGGGGCCGTCGGAGTCGATGCAGGATCTGTCTCCGTCCCAGAAGCATTATCCGGCGTGTCGCTACCAGCGGAAGAAGGTTCCTCAGTAGAAGCCTCGGTAGTGCTGGCGAAATCGGTAGCTATCGTCGTGGCAGTTGTCTTTACAGTGGTGGCTTTTGTCGACGTTGACTCGTCTTCATTGGCGCCATACTCACTGATATCCAGTACATAGGACGAGTTTCCCTTAGTATGATCCTCAAACACCTCAAAACTGGCCCAGCTTTTCCGTCCTCCCGTGCCAAGCGACACACACGCCTCGCGGTAGGCGTTACTGGCACAGATGCTCGAGCCATCGCTGGTGACACCGCCGCCCACTTCAGTGCATGAGACAAATAGCTGCGTGATAAGGCGCGACACATTATCGAAGAAGTCATCCTCTAGTGATCCGGGCGATAGACAGCTACGACAACCATCCATGGACGGATACCAGCCGTCGGGATTAGGGATGCACACGCAATCCCTGGTATCAGCGTTAGGGCCTTTGAGTTTCTGGCACTTCAGCATGGCCTGGTAGATGGGCCAGCACCCGCAGTCGTCGAGCTTCGTGGGACTGTCTGGCGCAGACTTGGTCGAGGAGAAGCCGTTGGGGTCCGCCGAGGACAAGCCCGCGAGGGCAACTAGGGCTGCGAGGGATGATGAAAAACGCATTCTATGGGCGATGGAGTTGGTTCGTAGTATTAGTGACTAGTGAATTGCTACTGAGTGTGTTGTAACGATTGTGGCGCTTGGAGGCTTGCAACGGATACGAGATGGCGTGAGGAGTAAAGATCAACAATGAGAACTTAACGCTGGAAAGTTATCTGAGCACTTAATTTTAAATTTACAGGGATTATTCAAGGTAATCTTGGGGTTCAAGGATCCCGCTCCTTTTAACAGGCGAGAGATAGGTCAGCTGGCCACGGAAATAACATCCAATTTCTCATAGGTATACTCTAGCCAATCAAAGCTTAAGCCACAGCAACCTAGCCCTACTCATTGGTATGCGCCCTCAAATGAAGTCACATAAACTGTGTTTTCTCATCTTGGAGAAAGGTGTTGAGTTAATGGCAGTGATAGGCCAAGTCCTTGAAGCGTTGTTACTCAAAAACGTGTGCAACATGCACGGCTGATGGCCTTGGTGCGACCCACATCTCAAAGCCACCCTTCTTAAGCATGGGGTAAGCACTATTAACATTGACGGGGATACTAAACTACATGCTGAAGCTACAATTGTCGTACAAGATGGTATTCAGTTCGTGTTTTCGGAAGTGCCGAAATATTACAACCCATCAAGCTTGTGTGCCGCAGTGCTAGTCTGAAGCCATTGGGTAATTGATGTCCTTGCAAATAGATCATATCAAGCACAGAACGACAATCCGTAAGGCACTGCCATTGGTTTGGCGGCAAGATCGGGTATAACCCTTCTAAAGGTTGGTAGATATATCTCGATCATTTATTACAACCAGCATACCTTCGCTCAGGCAAACCTGAGTGTGGCGCCATCACCCTAAATAGAGGTATCAACACAGCTTTGTCCAGCTCGCCGGGCTTCTCTGCGTTAACAAAGCCACACTCTTCTCAAGGACACAAATACTGAACAATCTAGCATCCTCAGGATCGCGAAAGTCAATTTGTCATTTAGCCGCTATTTAAATTCTCAATTGTCCATACAAACGCCCAATTCACAATTTTAGCCAAAACTACCAAGCCAGAACCTCTTGCATGTCTCCACAGGCCAAACCTGAGCACAACTCCTCATCCGCCTTGTTCGCTGTCGCAGTGGGCGGCAGCCTCTGGCGAGCAGGCCATACTTGTCGACCAGCCTCCTTCTCAAGCTTGACATGAGCCCAGATTGCATCCCGATGACCATCTTGGAAGGACAAAGGACCATGTTCCAATCTTGGATGCAATTCTCCGCTGATGAAAATACCAGCATTGAGATTCTTTTGGGCGCCTTCGCAAAGGTCCTTATCCTCTGAAACAACTCGGCGATACATGTCGGCGATCAGATGGAAGTCTTCTTCTGAAGAGTTCTTGTTCTTGAAGATCTGGTAATGCATCGCCGAGTAAGAAGCTCCGGTAGGCATGAATCGCTGAATCATCATGAAATGCGGCCTGTGTTGGTGGTTAGACATGGTATTGGCATGCAAAGGAGAAACTTACAGAACAACCACTGAGGCGTTGGGGTAGAAGTAGGTACTTGCGAGTCCGAGTCCGTCCTTCTTTTGCTCCTCGGTCAGCACACTTGAGTGTTTGATCCATCCTTTGTCGGTGTCGCATTTCGTGTTTCCAAGGTCTGCAAGGGTAGGTAGATCTGGATGAGTCGTGGGACAATGGTAGCATTCGTTGAAGTTGTCGGCCAGAATCTTCCAGTTGTAGCTCCCCTCCATACTGTATTCATTGTCAAGGACGTAATCCTCAAACCGGACCTTCTCAAGACGTTCTTGCTGATCGATGCCGTCAAAGTAGTTAGTCCAAGGTTCCGGATCATCCGAGCTGTCTAGGTTGACCCAGACGAAACCGTAAGCATCGGTCTTGAGATGAATCTTGAACAGGCCATTCTGGCTCTTGTCGAATCCTTCAAGTTGGTCATAGTTGGGAGCCTTGGCGAGGTTCCCGCTGAGTCCATAAGACCAGCCGTGGTACTTGCAGGCAAAGATGGATGAGTTCCCTTGGCTTCCTCCTTGAACAACTGGGAACGCACGATGCCGGCAGACATTGTGGAAGGCATTGAGGTTGCCCTTGCGGTCGCGACACACAACGAACTCATAGCCAGTAGTGTTGAACTTGAGCCAATCACCCGCTTTAGCAAGTCGGTTCTGATGAGTGACGAGCAGCCATTTCTTGGAGAAGATTGCACGCTTCTCAAGCTCGAACATCTCTGGTGATGTGTACCATGTTGCTGGAAGAGCACGCACGGGCTTTCTGTGGCTGGTTTCTGTGAAGTTGTCACTCTCGATATGCAACTTGAGCTTGTTCATTGTGAAAGATGTTGGTATGAGTTTGTCTTGGAATAAAGTTTTGAGAAAATGTGGTAACGGATATAATAGAGGCACTAGAAGAGAAGTGGTGATAGATGTACTAGAATGTTGCTTGCGAGATTGACTATGAAGGAGGTGTGCACGTTTCTTATAGACACTGATTTCTTTGTAACTTTGTATACACACTCTACGCCACCCAATCCTTATCACAATTATTGAATGTTTGATACCCAACCCCTCATGCGTCACGCAGTGCGTACCACCATACTTCTCATACCGTATTTTGGCCATAATGAGGTTGGCAGATAAGCTATTGTTGATAATTGATGGTGTGTGGTCGAGCTTACAGCGTCGCGTGACGGTAGATCACTTGAAACTCCGCTTGGGCAAAAAGTGATCACAATACTAATCGTAGGTCAACCATTGGCTCGACTTACATAGGGGCGTTTCCAAGCCTAGCGCCGTATTGTGCATCAGCCATACACATTTCGCTAGTTGACATGGTAAGCGAGGGGTAAATTGACGCATGGATATCAAATCTCGGCCGTATTGGGATTAGACTCAACACCTTATCGGCTCTTCCAGGTCCTCGCCGCCGCATAAGGAAATTTCTATGAGTAGCCTGCGCAAAGATTGGAGAACGCTTATCTCCCCCACATGCTGTCTCGGCATCGAGACACACTCGGGTTTAGAAGCCGAGTAGATCAAGCCATCTTTAGTCTAGAACCCGAGAGATCTGAGGCCCCTCGGGTTTAGGATCCGGAGGAAATGATATTTGATTGCCGTGACGCCCTCTTTCTTTGACCTCATGTTAAGTTAGCCTTTACCTGATATGGTATCCAAATTGCAGACTGTGCATATGAAGGGCATGACACGTAGATGACATCGTGCCATTCTTTCCGAGACGGCTGTTTGCATGCTGGAATGGTTTTTTTTAGTTCTCGACTCTCTCAACTGTGCAGTCATGTGGATGCTCACCGGCGCAAGTTCACCGGGGTAAACGGATCTGGGGTCAAGTTTGCGGGGTGAAGCCACGTCGATGACAGGGAGTTCAACTACCGGCGTCAAACTACTTTTCTACCTTACAACTAAGGACGGCACAAGAGGAAGGTTGGGAAGAGGAAAGAAGGAAGACAGCAGAGCGAACCTTGGACCAGCCTATTCGTGATTGACTGCATGGCCGACCACATTCTCTTTTCCTTCCGATAAAGGTCTGGGTGGTTTGTAGAAAACACGAGAGGAGCGACTCACTAATAAGAAGCACCAAACCTAATCCGGGTCGTCGGCGATCTAATTAGACCGCCATGTCTCGTGAACTTTATCGTGGCTAGCGTCGCCCTGGGTTAGGGGAGCTCCCACTACCGGTACTCGAAACCTCGAGAGAAGGGGAAACGAAACCCCGGCTTTACTGTATCATCCGGCGCCTCTCGACGCCTCCTGGAAAACCTAGCCTTTCAGACAGATTATTAGTACGAGAATGTAGTGGAGTTTAGATAAGCTTTAGGCTAGCCTGTGATGGCTTTCGTGGAGATTTACGCCATACCGGGTACCTCTCGCCGAGTTGGAATGTCTGCTGATTCACATCATTGATAAGGACAATGTTGAAGCCACGGCTGCGGCGGACCCTTAGGCTAATGTCTAGCTGCATACTGTCATCAAACGAGCAACTGCTACTTCTACGTCCCCGTAGATGCTTAGACGTAGCTTACTGGAGATAGTAGAGAATCACTTGTCATTCATATCCGGCTGGTCTCTGCATCCCATCTGAGGTGTTGTGTGCCTCTTAAAGACTAACTTAGACAGCTACAATAATATATCTTTCCCACAACCCAATGGTACGCCAGGCCAGTAGACAAGTATGCACCAGGCTTATAACCCACTATTCTAGGAGGATTGACCCTGATGTAGGTGTTAAGAGGTCCCAACTACATAGTAATGGCTGTGCGAGCATTGGGAGCCTGCGTTCTTAGTGTCGAAGCAACACGCATTTGGTAGCCTTCCAGGTTATATGTTGAACGGTCTTTGCGTCTCTCAGCAGGATGGATGCTAGAGGATCTCGACAGCTAATCTCGTTTTTCTCTCATGCCCACGGCGGATGATGCACGAAGTCAATCGGCCATGGAAAACGTGCGGAACCTGATGAGGCCTGAGAACTTCGCTTATGCTCCTTTTCCATAGCATACAGCCATTCTAGCTGTGTGAAGTCTGTTCAGTGAGATCGATGGAAGACTTGTGCTCCGTTGTGGCGTTGTAGTCACGCGAGGTTTAACTATTGATGTGGTAAAAACAAGCTTTAGGGCTGATTTATGCTATCCTTCTGTACGAGGCACAGTTATTTAGCTTTTCCAAGATTTGAGAACTTTTCCAGTACTTCAGAGCTAAAAAGAAATACTACAATTAAAGCAGGACTATTCCCTAGATAAAATGAGGATGTCTCTGTGCACTCTCAAGGTGCTGGGGTCGAGGGTACGCCAGTAAACAATATGGCAAACCCAGCCTTCCATGAATTGATTCCACTGTCCAGCTTGATCTGGTCGCTCGATACTAATTTCACGCAATCTGGGTAATCTGTTTTGAATCATCGAGTAATACAGCTCTTCATCGAGCGCTCCCGGCGGCTTGCCATCAGAACCCCAGTAGGACCTTCGATCACCATAGTGCAGATACAGTTTCTCCAAGGAATGAGGTAGTGAATTGTCAAGATCCATAACCGGCATAAGTTCCCATGCGTCAGCGGGCATGGCTCTCTTGTCGAGTAAGTCCTCCAAAGAAACCCGGAGATGACGCAACATCGGGAGTTCCTGAAGGGACCCCAGGTGTCCTTCCAGAATATGGTATCTTCCAAACAAACTTGTTTCTATGTCCAGTTTCTGCAGATCGTGGCCTTGATCCCTAAGAATGCAGCCGAACTTATCCAAGTTGATGATTTGAGCGCCGCCATGGTAGTCAGTTTTGTCGCTCTCCTTCCGATCGAAGGACATGTGTATTGACAGACTTTGGAGCATTGGACAACGAATGAAAACGCTTTCCAGGCCATCAGAGTCAATTATACACTCCCTCAGCTGCAATTGTTGTAGGCTGGACGTGCGACTGGGCCATTTGAATCTCTCAATTCCTCCCGTCGACCAGTCGATCCCTGCAGTCTTGAGGCTTTTGAGCGTTGGATGCAGTAGAATAGGCTCAATTTCCCAAGCACCGGTTGTCTCATCGCTTGTATCAGTTCTAAATCGAACTTCTGTCAAGAATGGAAGACTGTAGTCGAAATAACTAGCTGGCCTCTCGATGCGGTTCTGCTCTTCAGTGTAGCTTCCAGACATTCCAGACATAACTTGGTCGTCATCATCATGTTCATCTTCGTCGTCCCCAGTGCTTTCGTCACTGTCGCTCCGTGGGTTCATTCTGAGGTCGTCTTCTGAGCTTGGGCTACCACTCAACATCCAAGGTAACAACGAATCCAGATGATGGTGTGCGACGTCTACGACTTGAATGTGAGGCATGAAGACCAATATGAATGAGGTAAAGGCATTGCATTCGTAGTTTCTCCTGGAGAACACAGACTTGTTCAACTGTTGTACTAGGGATAACGGTAAATCCTCACGTCTCAACCTTGGTATACATGCCTCTCTGAAATCGTCAACAAGTGGTAAGCTTGTATTCAGCACCACTGCGCGTATGTCTAGTCCTAGCGCTGGGTTCAACGATAGCGTTCGTGCGACGAGGCTTTTGGTGACCTGATCATTAGGCTGTCCAGACAAGAAGACCGTACGGTACAACAGGGGCTGCGCCATGGCCCGAAATCGGCGGCACGTAAGGCAGATGGCCAAGAGGTCCAAGGTGCTAGATATGTCGCATTGCTCGTCGTCTTCCCACCACACATCGGAATTTAATTGCCGTTGAAAGTTGGCAAATATGTGGTGCCAAATGTAGTTCGGTACGTGATTCATAGTCGAGGCGTTGTTGGGGTACGATGAGGGATGAATTATGTTTAGGCAGAGAATTGAGCCGAAGCTGACTTTGTGAGCAGCCTATTTAATACCCCTGCCGTTGTCTACTTAGGCAGGCAGACAGGTGGGTTAGTAAATAATCCGCACTCTATCTAACTTTAGGATAACTTGCTATAATAATTAAAGCATACTTTAGGCTAAAGATATCCTAAAGTGCTTAAACTATTATGGCCCCTTCTACCTAAAGTTAGGCAGAGTGCGGATTATCTAGCAGACCGCCTGGCAGACAATACCATACGGAGTGTTAGCCAGCGTTGTGGGTCGCTAATTTTTCTTGCACAGCCTCATCCCACATCAGCAGTAAGCACCACGCAGGTCAAAGATAGCACCAAGTCTGCGGTATAAGACACTCACAGATAGGATCCCACACAACAGAGACCACATAATTTAGCATTTGAGATCTAATTCTGGTGATAAAGACTATCTGTAATGACATATAACATACCTAGGTACAGGGTAAGCTATGACTTATAACGGCGGTACAATCTTAAATTCCTTTACTATAACTATGAGTAACTTATTGTAGATTAAGTTCGTCTTTCATGTATATCGAAGGTAAACCTCCTAACCTCTGTTAACGAATACTTTGACTATTTGCTAATCCAGACGAGTTCGTGTAGAGACTTGTGAACCGTCACCGCCTGATGCTAAATCAGTGGCATTTAACTGTGATCCTGGTCATTCATAGACCA
Organism: Fusarium stilboides; assembly: GCA_014822085.1. NCBI lineage: Eukaryota > Fungi > Ascomycota > Sordariomycetes > Hypocreales > Nectriaceae > Fusarium > Fusarium stilboides. The sequence goes on from JAASAY010000460.1 coordinate 13,380, forward strand.
TTGACCTTAGATACATTAGGGTTACTGTCTCTATAGCTAGGAATTAATCTCGTCTCACTATCAACATGAGCGACCTATCCACAGGGATCTACACACAAAACACCTCACAAATAATCAGAAAATTCAAAGCATCTGTTAAACCCCTATATATTCTGTTCAAAGTCGCTCCTTGCATCTTTTGAAAGGTCATCATCTAATAAGACACGAACAGCCATCATCGCAAGACCTCTCGCGGAGTTCAAAGCTGCTTGGTGCGCTTCCCCTGTTGCAGCACATGCAGTGAACTTGGGATTGTGTACTGACACATCTGGAGTCGTGGGGATAGCGAAACCACCGTGGAAACTCGGAACGTAGTAGGAAATGTTACCCATATCCGTCGAAGCTGGAACCCACTCTTCTTGCTTAATATTAAGCCCGATCTTTGCCATTTCTTCGACATAAGTGGTGCAAAGCGTAGTGTTGACGCGAAGGTTCTTGTAGGTTGGTGATCTAAAGACTTTTGGTTAACATCTAGTCCCAAAAGATGCAAGATGAAACCTTACGTATCATATTCAATCTCGCAGCCTGCTGAGGACGCTCCTGCTTCAAAACAGGTCTTCACTCGTTGCACAAGAGCTTCACACCCCGACATTGTAGGGCTTCTAACAGACCAGTTCATGCGTGTGTAATCGGGTATGACGTTGGGCACTGTGCCCCCAACTTCGAAGACACCATGCACTCGCTCATCTGGTCTGATCTGTTGTCTCAACATGGAGACGTTGACGTAGGCAGCAACAGCAGCATCTAAAGCATTGACACCATTCCATGGTTCTACGCCAGCATGAGATGTCCGGCCCCTAAACGTAACGCGTGTCTTGTAACTGGCAATACTTTTAGTGCCAGCTATTCCGTCATATAACAGACCATCTTGGCTGCGCCCCGAGCCTGACGGGTGCGCCATAATGGCTGCCGATATATCGTCAGGAGGATCAAAAGCCCCGGCTTCAAGGAGCTTGATTTTGCCCCCTCCACCTTCTTCTGCAGGTGTCCCAAGGATGCGCACCCGCCCTGGCAGATTAAACTCCCGTAGAGCATGAGCGGTACTGACGAAAGCCGCAAGAGAGGATGTTGCAATTAGGTTATGTCCACAACCATGGCCAATTTCTGGAAGTGCATCGTACTCGGCGCAGAAAACAACTTGGCGGCCACCAGAGCCAAAGGTAGCTTCAAAAGCCGTTTCTAGTCCCCATGCGTGGCGTTTGACATCGAAACCATGCTGTTCGAGAAAATCGGTCAACGTCTTGTGCGCAAAAACTTCTTGGTATGCAGTTTCGGGGTGAGAATGTAGGTTGAGGTTGACCTCTCTGAAGGCTGTGTTGAGAGAATTGAGTGTTGAAGCGATGACCTCGCTTGCTCGATCTATTGAATTGGTTCCAAGGCTATTCTCAATGGGGTGTAGTGTGTTGGTGATGGCATTGTCGACACCAAAGCCAGGTGGTGCTGCTGAATTGATGACCATCATCTTGACTTGTATATGAATTTGATCTCCGAGAACTAGGTGAATGTTCAGATCGTCTGACTGGGAGTTTGTGTTTATATACCACTCAGCTTACCCATACATCTCAGTCTCGATCTGGACATATCTCGAGAGTCGCAGCTTGAGACCGAATTCTGGGGATGCTGCAGTTTTTGCCACTAACTCAGTACACTAAGCCTTATTCGGACGGGGAGCCGACGAGAGATAACATTCTCCGCTTAAATAGCCGAGAGACAACTTAAGTAATTCCCTTCTCCATCACTCATCCACTCAGGCATTTACCCTCAGTCACCAATCCACCCATCGATCGGTCTGTTTTCACAGTTCCCTGTAATCTTTCATCAGTCACTGTTTTGACCATTTTCGTCGGCTATCGGCTATCGGCTACTCCATCAGCGGAGATCACCATGTCGTCGCCGGACACAACCTCCTCTTCGACGCCACTCGGTAGATCAGGCCCGCGATCACGGAAAGGATGTTGGACGTGTCGGACGAAGAAAGTCAAGTGTGATGAGAACCGCCCTACTTGCCGAAGATGTGTTCGACTAAGGCTCCATTGCGATTATGCTCCCAGGAGCCGAGGTGTTCCTAAAGGCTCACCAACAGGGACCTTTGTTCATTCCAGCCTCGACTTTTCTTGCCTTGATCAGGCACCAAGTCAAGCCTACCGCAATGAGCCTGTGTCGGAGAATGAGGAAGAGATTTGCACCATGGCCTCCCCAATAGACACCCCACCAGTGTTGGGATCCTGCGGACTGGAAGTTGGGAATAACGAGCTTGAAGCTATACGATACTTCCGGGATTCATTTGCGCCATTGTACATCATGAAGAACCCAAAGTATTCTGCTTTTACAATCATGCTTCGCCTTGCAGCGCATGATTCCCTAGTCATGCACATGGTACTTGCGATTGGAGGCTGCGGCATTGATTGTAGGCAACAATGGTCCCGAAGACGAGGTCGCCCATCGGTTCAACGAACAGAAGACACTACTTCCGTGTACCGATCACTTGGAATGAGGCACTATTCCAATGCTCTACGAGAGTTGCACACAATTGTGAGCGACGAGGTCAATGCCAAAACGGCAGACCTTGACTCGCTGATAAGCGCTTTGCTGCTTATGATCATGTATGAGCAACTCCATGGTGATGTAAGATGCAAAGGGCTAGCTAGCCATCTGCATGGAACATCCCTCATGATTAAACATCATTACAATGATGTTTTGCGCGAGGCCGATAGTTCACATCAGCCAGCCCCTCTGATGAGGACAGCTGAGTCTGGAAATAATAGGCAACTGTCACAGTATTGCGCAAGGCTGTTGATACGAATCATTGGTATGGACGCTTCCGCGGCATCTTTTGGTCTCGGGGGCCAGATCACCAAAACTCTCTGTGGGAGCATGCCGGAGGATGACGACAACAGCTATTTCCCAACAGGCCCTATCAAAAGCCTCTCCAGACTCGACAACTATTCTAAACCACTTTATCGTACCATCTGGGGCGAGCACTACCCCGCAAGAGAGATAGTGGATGATCTGGAGAACCGACAAGTATTCGATCTTATGGGTGCTAGCGCCCAGCTACGGCACCTGATTTCGGAGATAGACACTCTGTTACGCGTTGATGGAGCAGCCGCCGCTCAAGCCGCGGAGAGCGTGGAGGCTGCCATACACGAAACAGGACGACGATATGTGAATCTCCTTGACTCGGCATCCCGACTAAGTATAGCCACTGATAACTCCCACTCTATAATAACGAACATGCGTTGGGTGATACCCATTTACTACACCGAGGTTCTCGAGTTTCTCCGCATCGCGCGCAGAATCCATCCACCAGTTGGCCTGAAGCTGGACCATGAGAAGACAATTCACAATATTATGGATCTGGCAATTCAGGCATTTCAACATGAAGGAGACACCGCCATAGTTAGAATCGCTCGTCCACTCTTCATGGTTGCGCTGGAAACAGCCGACAAGTCGCACCTAGCATGGATTTTGGAGAGATTTCAAGGGTTGGCTCAATTTGGCGAGCATTTCGCCCGAGCGAGTGATTTTCTGGAGAGAATCGTCCAGATGCAGCCAGAAGCCAAGGCCAAGATAGACCTACGGACAACATTCTTAAATCAGGCCACATCCGTATGCCTGTGCTTAACTTGATAGTGTAGTTAAGAGACTCTAGGTTGTTGAACTTATTTAGCAAAAAAGCTGGTTAACCTGGCTAGTCTTCAGCAGGGGTTGATCCATCCGAGTTCCGGTACGTATGTCGTCTTGGCTCTTGTTTTCCGGGGTAAAGCGGTCCATTGAAGGGTCAAGTGATGACCATATCTATTCCAAAATATGTCAGACCAATAACAGTCCATATCGCAGTTTCTCTTACCTATCTCTTCTTATTTTCCCCATCTCGTTTATTCCCGGCATCCATCAACGGTACTACATTCATATCATCCCTTGATAAGAAGGCGTTAGATCAAAATTCTCAATCTCCTTCATCGGCTACCCCGCACTTTTTCGTCGGCTATCATGACTAACTTGGTTAGCCCGCCCTGAAACCTCAAGCCAAAGAGATAGCAGAGATACGTACTCGTTGCTAGTGCAAATAACTTCACTCCGGGTCACAAACAAAAGTTGTGCTACAATTACTACAAAAATGTTATAAAAAACCTACAACACAGTCGACCTCCCCTGTCTGACTCCCATTTTTATCACAAGATTTCATCAACACTCGTCCCTAAATACCAACCCGCCTCCTGGTTTGCATACCAGACAACCTGTCTGAAACAATGGCACATAACAACATCGAGGAGAGCAATGATATGAAGCTCAACGAGAAGGAACATGACCAAGCTGAGCTTGCTTCTATGACCGATGGAGCTATCCTCGGTCGGGAGTTAACACCTGAAGAGGACAAGAGGATCCTACGCAAAGCTGATTTACAGTACGACTCCAGCACTCAATACATAAGAAACGGGAGGGCTGACACGGACAAAATAGTTTGCTACCCATTATGGCGGCCGCGTATCTCTTTCAATTCCTCGATAAAACCGCACTCAGTTATACTGCCATCCTTGGGCTCCGTGAAGACCTTAAACTCCAGGGAGAGGACTACTCGTGGTCATCGGCAATCTATTACTTTGGATACCTGGTTGCAACATACCCCGTGGCAGGTGTACTGCTGGTGCGATTGCCTGTTGCCAAGGTGCTTGCCATCACCATGTAAGTCATCTTGCTTCCTGTTACCACTTGCCAATAGATGATGCAGCCTTTCTTGGCATTGACTGACATCTATACTTAGGTTCATATGGGGAGCAATCTTGATGTGTACTGCGCTCTGTCAAAATACTAGCGGTTTGTTAGCCACTCGGTTCTTCCTGGGTGCGGCCGAGGCCGGAATGGCTCCCGGTCTTTCTATGATCATCGCCATGTGGTACAAGAGGTCCGAGCAGCCTCTACGTCAAGGCGCTTGGTTCCTCGGAAATGTGCTTGCTGGGCTTCTCGGTGGTCTCATCAGCTATGGATTTGGCCACGTTGATACTATCGCTCCGTGGAAGGTAAGATAAACCATCACTTGGTTATCACGTCTTATCTAATACTGATTATATACCAGGCCATCTTCCTTGCCTTTGGCGCTGTAACACTAGTAGTCGCCATCGTTGTTTTTGTGTTTCTTCCCGACACTCCTCTAAACGCTCGCTTCTTGACGAAAGATGAAAGAGCTCAAGCCGTTGCAAGAGTAGAGACAAACATGACTGGTATTAAAAACAACGAATGGAAGAGGGAACAGGTTATCGAGGCATTGCGTGATCCAAACGCTTGGCTTTTGGTCATCACCTACTTTGCTTCTATCATACCTAACAATGGACTTCTTACAGTGAGGTCCCACTATTCCTGCCAAGACCATCCATCTAACCCTTTTTGCAGTTCAAGACCATCATCGTTCAGGGCTTTGGCTTCTCTACATTGAAGACCCTTCTACTCGACATGTTCACAGCTGTTTTTCAAGGAGTCTTCGTGCTTATATCCATTATTGGAAGTACATATCTGCCAAATTCCCGGTTGAACTTTATGGCGTTCAACCTGGTTGTCAGTATTGCTGGAGCTGCTATGGTCCGAGAAGTTGATCCATCGCATAAATGGACTCGGGTCATGGGCAGTGGTTTATCTATTGCCTTTACTGCAAACTTCCCTATTGCGATGGCCATGGTGTCGAGCAACTTTGGTGGCTTTACCAAAAAGACTACAGTTAGCGCTATGGTAAGTCATAATCTCTCTTCTAAACTGTTATTCATAGTATGCTGATCGTTGGAAAGATTTTCATTGTGTACTGTGCTGGTAATATTATCGGCCCACATCTATTTTTCCCCACAGAAGCTCCAGGTTACGCATCTGGGTTCCTGGCTATTATGATATGTCTCGGAATAGCTACGGTTCTCTGCATGACTCTACGGTTTTACCTCATCTACTTGAACAAGAAGCGGGATAATGCGGGAGAAGTGTTGGATGTCCCGCTGGAAAGCCTTAACCTCAGTGATAAGACGGATTGGGAGATCCCTCAGTTCAGATATGTATACTAGTATGGAGCTTAGAAGCAGGTTCCTGTAGTTTGAGTACTACTAAGTCCCTCTTGCCGTTACTGCTGCTAAATGCGATCGTGATCAAGAGAGTGTAGGATACCTTCATAACCAGAGCATTGAGGAGCTTATGCAAATCATTTCTTTTAGGCACTTGTCTCCAGAATAAAGCTCTTGCATGCCCAACATGCAACAATGAGATCCTTCTTCTCCGTCTCCATCCCTGCCCCCGCCGCAAAGTTCAGTTTGCCATCTTTTTCGGACGCAACAACCGTTGTATACTCGTCCATCCATTCCAGCTCTTCGGACCCTTTTGCAGGGCGCTCTTGAACCGATAACAAAAGCTTCTTCTTCCAATCGTCACTATCCCGATATCCGCGCTTGTGCATGAGTGCCTGCATTCTCTCCTCCTCAGCTTGGGTCAACGCACGTCTGATTGGGATCATATGCCAGAACTTGTAGGAGTGACCAGATTTTTCCATGACAATGCTGCCTTGTACAGTACCTCTCTTCTGTCCCCTAATTACAAGGAGTGGCTTTTGGCCAAGACTGAATGGGATGTTTATCTTTTCACCAGAGTACAACGTGAAATCGTCATCATACTTGACAAAAGGCTCATCTGCTCCTTTTTCTGCAGCGAGGCTTAGACTTCGCGCTTGGCTAGGTAGGAGGCGGCTAATTTGTAGCTGCCATGGGTTCCCAGATTGCGTGTTGCGAGTAGAAAGGTGGTAAGTGGGAGTTGATTGGGTGGCTGCTGTTCCATGTATATAGCGGCCCTTCAGACTGAATGATTGCTCGATAATAGTCGGAGTTGCTCTTGCTGCGCCAAGCGCGCTTAGTCGAAGAGAACTTGTGTTGTCAAAGGCGTAGCGAGGAGGCTCGCCGGAGATGGTTTCGGTCGGGCTGGTTTGACTCATGTTGAAGAAAGCGCCAAAATAAACAAACACAGAGAGTTCAAGTTGGAAATAGAATTGATAATTGTAAAGAAGAGTCACAGATGTTAAGAAGACGTGTTTAAATAGATGTTAAAAGGGTCACTTGAGCTAGTTCTTGTAGAAAAATATGCCTCATAGTATAGGACCAACACTATGGAAACACAGGAGATAGTGCGGGATTTAAAACGGAAATTTGATTTGTGATTGAGCACGGGAAAAAGGTGCTGATCTAGATTGTTCGGGCATCTTGGATTTTCGGGGCCGAAGTTAACGCAGATCCCCGTACAAAAGACGCAGTGTCTGATTGTTGTGAAGTAATGCCAAAGAACAAGCCCCCTGATCCTTGTGGCTCACGTATAGAGGGTCCACCACTACCCCACGTGGTATGATCCCAACGCCCGACTTGTATGTGAATCGCGGCACTTTTGGGCAAACGTACCAGAAAATCCTCGTAAAACTTATATCCGTTCAAACGTTCACTCCGACGTTTGAGATATGTTACCTTAATGACTTAAACTCGTTACGCTCTGCACTTAAAACCTCGAGACCCTTTAACCGGCTACTTAGCGCCATCTTGCATAACTTTGAATTGATACTAGTACTACTCGTTTCATCTCCATCACTCATGGGGATGCTGCGTGACTGCAAGCACATTCCTAATAATCACAACACACACCGTTGTTGGCCCTCTGATGCCATCTAACGTAAAATAAAAATAAGAAAACCAAGATAATTCAGGAAATATGAAGCCTAAGTCAGCAACTCACTGCCGCCCTTCGGATACACTCTCCCTAATGGCGAGTGCTTCTTCATCCCGTCCTTGGATTTCCAATACTTCAGCTAGATTGTTCATACTTACCACTCTTAATCCGTAGTCCGCTTCGGTCTACATCTTCAGAACTTACGTTACCTACACCAGCGGCTATCAGGAATACCCCCACGCGAGATTGCTTCACTTGGAGAAGAACTCATAACCACCGAGCAAGCCACTACCTCAATTCAAGAGGTATCCGAACAACAATGGCGATCCTTAGGTGAATCTTTTTTCGTGCAGTCCAAAACTAATATCAACCTATGCAGAAAGTTATGCACTAAGTTCTAAGCCGTAATCGAGTATTGGACTTGACACGGCGAAGCTGGGAAGTTATCGTGGCGTAATCAAACTGCAATCAATCTCTTTAAATAGGATCAGATTAGATCAAAATCCTCTCAGCTACAAAACTGTAAAGTAACTCTTACTTCAGTCATTACTATTGCGAATTTATAGGTGCATCTACCGCTGAGTACTAGGTACTATACCAACAAGACATAGTCATAACTCCCTCCAACAGGCCGGTGCAAGTGAAGAGATAATAACATTAATTTCAAAGAAGGAGGCCGAAATTTCTAAAGTGAATTTAACCACAAAAATGCAGCTACAGGAAGTACAAACCATGTTGAAAAAGCTTCGTCTTGCATCCTTAGAAGAACCAGAGGAGGATCCCGATCAGGAAAACCCCAAGAGTCAAGTCGAGGCCGAGAAGTTCGCTCTGGAGTAGTCTATCTACTTACTCAAAGCTCTTACCGAAAATCTACAGTCCGCAGTCAAAGAAGTGAGAAAAGGTTAGAGTCAAAGTATTAGTGCAGTTAGCTTCGGTGACCACAATAGTGGTGTTCGAACCGGAATCAGTAACGCGGCCTATAACCTTTTCTGTGGGCAGGTAAAGAAAGAATCAGACTGTTTGAAGTTTATGTCTACCAGAAGCGACTGTCATGCAGTAGATGAGAGAAATAGTCAAGTTCAGTCAACTACTACAATAATAGCAAAAGTCAGATATCCTCCTGGAGAGACTTCCTCTGCTTGTTTATACCCTCAGATAATGGCCCCTCTGGTGCATCCTCCCGATCCATTATGACTTCCACCATTCTTAAACCTTGGCCATCACAAAGGGTGGCATTTTTGAGGGCATCTTCTAACTCACCCCAGTTCCTGACAGACCGTGTAAATGTATCATCCGGTCCGCCAAAAAGCCGAGGTGCCTCTAGATAACGCCAAGAAGCTATGTCGTTATACCCTTGAGTCAGCCCGTGAAGACATCGCTCAATTGTATACCCATCATTGTTAATAAGGAATACAACTGTGTTAAGCTTATGCCGAATCAAGGTCGATAGCTCTTGTGCGGTCATCTGAAAGCTACCATCACCCATGAGCAGAATAGTACGTGTGTTCGTGATGCCGTGCCAATTGTTTGACTTCGCCAATTCCCTCTGAGCGAGCGCAGCACCTTGAGCAGCAGGAAGCATGTATCCGATTGAAGCCCAGGTGACCGGACCGAAGTACCTGGCATATGGCGGCAAAGGAATTTGTCCTGCTCCAAAGCCAGCGGTCCCACATTCCGACATGAGAATGTCTCCTGGCCGAAGAAAATTTCCAATAAGACGCCACACATTTGCTTGATCAATTAACCCGTCTGGCTGAAGATTAGAAAAGGAAATAAGACTATCTCTGTCAAGATCAGGATAGCTGTCGTATTTGTGCACCTTGAGTGAGTCCAAATCCCGTAAAAGTCGGGTTAAGAGAGGCGCTGCTGGGCAGTCTCGAATGGTCTCGTCGCTGAACTTGACCTCAGTATCCTTAAACAAAATAGTGGCTTGTGGATTAGGAATGCTTGAGAATAAGAAAGTGTTGGTAAATGTGAAATGGGGACCAAAGCAGAGAATCAAGTCCGCTTGACTAATAAACTGGCTGGATTTGGAAGACTTGAATATTCCGTTATAGATCCCATGGAAGTTAGGCAGTCCTTCGTCAAGCAGAGATTTGGAATATCCTGTAATCCATGTTGGCCATCCAGTAGCTTTAACCAGCTCTTGGACTTGGGTCACAATTTTCATTGGCCGCACTTCACCATCGACGAGAATGAGAGGTTGTTTGGCCACAGAAATTCTCTCCTTTATCTTCGATATGGCAGCGGTGGTCGAGGCATTTGCATGATACTCTGGCATTGAAAGTGTGCGACTGAGACCTTCAGACGATACGGAGGTATCGACCACGTCAACGGGTATCTCTATATAGACTGGTCTGCTATGCAGAAGACACTGTTGTAAGGTCCAATCGATCTGTTGCGGGATATTCCGGGTATCTAGTAGTCTGGCCTGCGCAACTGTGACAGGTCGATGCATCTCGGCGAAGCGTCCATATTCGCCGTCACCAAACGTGTGGTGGACAAGGGACCTGGACTCTTGAGCCAATCGCGAAGGAATGCCCACAATGTGAACGACGGCTGCCCTTTCAGCATATGCCCCTGCTATGGCATTGATTGCTGATAGTTCGCCGACACCGAATGTAGTAATAACAGCGCCGACGCCTTTGACACGAGCGTAGCCGTCTGCTGCGTATCCAGCATTTAGCTCGTTGGTATTGCCAACCCACATCAAGCCAGCGGGTTCAACATAATCCAGTAGTGCGAGATTATAGTCGCCAGGGACGCCATGGACAGAAGTGATATCGAGTTGACGTAGACGCTGGAATAGATATTCCGCGACTTTTGCAGTGGGTGATCCCATGTCTGAAATTGATGGCGATGGCGTTGCTGTTTGTAGTACAGTAGGGATGAGTGTGCCCACTGAAAATCGCTATGCCAGTCTTGGCTTGTTATACAAGTTAAGGAATTCAAACATGCAGTATCGTCGCCGACGTGGGTGGTTTGTCGATGAAGAACATCCAGCACCGAGACGCCCGGCGGTTTCCCCTATGAGCCTCAAAGAACGCCTTTGGAATGATCTGGAGTAAGCTGAGTGAGGTTTAACCGGATTGCTGCAGTAAGCTGTCGATCAATTATCTTACTAATGTTAAAGTAGCCACGCACGCGACCATTACTGGATGAAGCCAAAGATGTGTGTTGTATCGAGCCAATCTGAACCGTCGCCAACGCACCAAAGAACCTTCGCACATGGGCAGCGAGAGCTTGTGTCTCTTGAACTCTGCGCTGTGGTGTGACTCGTAAGGAGGGTATGTGCACGAACTGCCGTCTCTATGATAAGCCATGCGACGTGGCTCAAGGATGGTTAGAATGTAAGCTATATATTTCACACCATCGACAAGAAGATGGTCATTCCGAACAACAAGTATGTTCAGTTACGGCGCCAGCCTGCTCTACTGGACCTTCTGCTTGGAAAGCGCAGTTGTGAAGAAAGCCAACTAATTGGCCGTGCATAGTGATGGATACATCTCAGACCCTGATATACTCCTCTCAGAATTTGTGGGTGCCCATGCTGAGTCAGATTAAGAACTTGCACAAGTCACCTCTACCGGCACGGTAAGCGAAGATGTAACAAGCAAACAGGAACTGCCAGAGATGCAAGCAAAGAACCACCCCAGTTCTCTTGAGTTACTAGGCCTCAGTTGATCCGCTCGGCGCATATGCGCGGGCTCCTTGGTCAGATTGGCTGCTGACAATGGTTCGGATTGGTGCCGCCATCGTGACTGTGTGTGTTTGATGTTGTTGACGTGTGTTACCTCAAGGGAGGAAGATCAGGATTTTATACCTTTTGGAGGAGGAAGTCAGAGTTATAATGCAAGAAGAAGCTTTATGCAGGTCTAAAAGCTTGATATTAGGCAATCGTGTGAGCAAAGGTTATTATGCTTAAATAGTAGAAAAATCGTGTTCTTTACAATAGTTCAAGCAGACCTCTGCGAGGGATACTGCACCCTACGATAGATCCGCTCGGCTTAGGAACCTTTCAGCGCTTGGTTGTTACCTTCCTTGAACCTCAGGTCAGTCTTCCCCACCTGTGTCCTTCTTGATTAGTTGATGCGTGATGATCACCTCCATACTCACCCTGCCTTACCTCTTGTTCACGAGGGGAATTTCTGGGAAGTCTGTTAGCAGAGACCGGCTAGACCTTCCTCAGCAGCCATAACCTCAGCGCTTATTTACGCGATGCTTTCTGTATCTTTTACCATCGTGTCTAAGCCTACCTGCAAGCGGCTTGGTTATTCTAATAATCGGTCCGTGAGAAGTTTAAGATAGCTTGAAGATCGGATAGGAGGATCTTGTCATTTAACCCCGAGTAAACAATCCATATAGTCGCACGGCTTTTGGTTTTCAAGCTAGTATTTACCGTACCCTAGGATATTGCCGCAATCGACAAGCAAGACATATAATAAGTCGGCATTTGAGTTTTTAAATGGTCGTAACTTCTATTGACTCGGTAATGACATCATAATAGTATAAATAACATGCTTATCACTGGCATGTTCGGTTTTGACTTAGTCTGCTGTCCTTCCTCTGGGGATATAAGACGTATGATAATAGCGTTTGGCGTTTTTCTCTCTCTGTAATTGTGACGAAAGTCATACCATAAGGCCAAATTGATGAATGGCTGGCTCTCTGGCTTGGAGGCCCTTGGCGTCCAGAAAGACTCAAGACTTTCTCTGTCTCTTGTTTTTGCGACCCCTGGTCAGATTCCTCCTGATCTCTCTAGCACGCACCACGGACATAGAGAAAGTAGCCATTACTAACCTCAGACCTTATCAGATGGGTAGGGAGGTGTTCATCAGCCGATTTGCCAGCGCCACTCCCGTCTCCGCTGGATTGGCATCCTGGAGAGATAAACCTCACAGGTGATCGGCGACCGAGGGACTTAGCGAGGTCCCCATAAGGCGAGGATTGATTTATGCGAGCAAGGGGCGGCCGGTTCTTCGGCCCCTTTTTTGGGTGTTACCCAATCAATGGGGTCAAGAGGGTTGGCGATATGAATATGCAGGGGAGACAGCAAGAGGAATATTATGTCTTAGAAAGCTATGTCAGCTCAAAGCTGAAGGTCACTTAGATGGGGTAGATTTTAGGTGACCCTGAGCTTTGAAGTACTCAAAAAATTCATACACCGATAAATAAATAAAACGAAGCATATCTTGTGCTTGGCCTATCTCAACCATGGTGGTTTATTAAGCATATACCACCAGCATAGAGAGAAGTTATTCCTCCCCATCGACGCTGAGATGCTTCCGAAAATGACCTTACACGGCGGCCTTCCATATTGACAAGGAGTTTCGAGACCCATCTCTTCGCTTAGGACGGGAACTATCTAAGGGATCGGATATCTTGGCAAAGTCCGTTGCATGCATGAGATTTGATCAGGTGGCCGAAAGACTTCTTATTGGCCGATTTCCGGAGCGCCTCTCCCGTCTTAGGTGAGATTAATCGGCTTCACCCCTGTCGGTGTCGACCAAGAGCCTCGGCAAGAAAATATGTTCGTGAAGGCGTAGCCAATCCATGGACACAAAAGACACGACGATCAATACCTAATCTTAAAGAGGCAGTGTTATCTCCCTCTTACTTCCGGCTTAACCGGCCATGGGAACCGCTATTGCTTGGCGGGCCTTTTCGTATTCTCCGAAAACCTACATGGTAATCATCATTCGCATGACATAGCCTTGTAGAATCATAAGGCTCACCCTCTGACTGGCTCTATAGTGCATATACAAGTTCGGGGGGAGCCGCGGTCCGCCTCGCTTGGCGAACTCGTTCCACCACAAACCTTGTCTAGTAAGCTTATACCCGACCCTCTCTCGACGAAGGACAAATAAATCATTCCGAGAATATAGTACCACCCGCATCGGTCTAAGTTTAGGTTCACCATCGGAGAATCGGTATCATTACCAGTCCGTTGACTTCTTCGTTTTGCATGAACAGATCATTGCGGAATTTTTCGTCCAGCTGATGAGAAACAATCCTTGATACATCTAATACTTCCTCTTCTCTTCTTCTTGTCTCCAAACGTTGGAAGGGCTTGGCTGATAAGATATTAATTCTCTTTCGTCTGGGTGGTCAGTATCATAGATGTCAACGTATGCCGTGACTATAGAATGAGATAGAATATCGCACCCACTAGCATAAACGGGCAAGTCGTGCAAAAGTTCTGCATCAACTTAGCTGCCTTTGTATTAGGTGTCATTTGTAAGCGGTCATAGGATGGAACACAATCCTGTGTTCCTTACGGGAAAACGATTCCCCCAAGAGGATCGAAACTAGCCACGTGAATAGACTTCTGGACCGATGACCAGGTTCAGCTTGGTCAGAGACCATGGCATGATGTTCCTGCAGCTGTCATCCATAGTGGGTCGAACTTTTGCGAAGATCGTGTTAGTTGTCTTGGCGCGGCAAACTTACTGCCGGAGATGTCTGTCACTGAAAGTCTAGAGCATGACTGTCGAGGGACCAAGAGTGCTCCTAATATAAACATGCAACACGCTTTATCTGATTCGTAGCAACGATCTCTTTTTCCCACTCCTTTCTTAGCTAGAAGTACGCTGAGAGGTAAACATGCGGGTGCCTCATAGCGGTCACGCCGCCGTCTCTATCATACTTGGCATTTTTCTTTGTACTCGCACAAGCGCTTCCCATCACTCAGATGGCATCTCACCCTACGTTAACGGATATGCACCTGATGTCATCAATGTGGATCTGGGAAACCATCAATCCCAAGGGTCCAAGGGGCATGCCGACCTAGATCCGAATGAGGTTGACAACAAGACTGTCACGATTGAGCTGACTTCAGGGCTTAATCGCAGAGCCGCCAAAGACTTTTACCTGAGAGTGATGCCGCTTGGCGCTTCCATCACTCAAGGCTATAAGTCTACTGATGGCAATGGCTACCGCAAGTGGCTCCGCGCTCAGCTCCGATTTCGTGGCTGGAAGGTCAACATGGTTGGATCAAAACAGGATGGTACTATGGCAGATTCAGTGAGTTGGGAAAACTTCCCCTGTCAAACAGAGGCATAGCTAACAGTCACTAGGACAATGAAGGTCACCCTGGTTGGACAATCGAGTCGGTCCATAGCGCCTGGACTGAAAGCAAGTGGATGCAGCCCAACTTGGTCCTTATCAACGCAGGATTGTGAGTCTATCTCTCGCTGGTATCCTAAATATGACCAACTAACATGGGTGCAGGAACGACTGCAACCCGGGAGGTGACCCGAGTAAAGCGGGCGAACGAACGAAATCCCTCGTAGACGACATTTTCAAGAGCGTACCCGACGTGACAGTGATTTTGTCAACACTCATGAGGAACGCAGATTCGACCAGAGATGCGTGCACCGAGAACATCAGTAATCAAATCAAGAGTGTGGCAGCGGGGTACAAAGGAGTCCGCCTCGCTCTCGCCGACGTACGCAGCGTCATGTCCATGAGCGACATTGGACCAGACAAGGACCATCCTACCGATGCTGGCTACAAGATGTTTGCTGGAGTCTGGTGGGACGCTATCAGCAAGATTGAAGACCGCATCCAGGCACCGAAAGCGGTCACCGGAATCGACGATACACTCAGCGGCGGAGGCAGGCAGTGCAAAAAGGTTGCTGGGAATTCGGGTTTGCCTGGTCAATCTCAAATGGGTAGCGGTCACGACGATGGTAACTACGTTCATAAGAGCACTGCGCGCGACGCTCTTGAGAGCGCCAAGATCGACAAGGGCAGCGACCCCAAATCGATCACTGATGCCATCCCTTGGCACATCTTTTTTGCCAATATCGTCAAGGGTGACCCAAATGCGGATCGGACAGCTTCTCTCGATGATTGGATTCGTGTCTACCACAATACCGAGGACAAGAACGCATACTGGTTCCGTCAAAACTTGGGGGGAGGCAAGTTTGACAAATCCGTTCAATTCGACGTTGATATGAATTGTGATCTAGGCCCTCGTAAGTTCCTTTATGATGCTCTGCGGTTCCGGAACGACGCTAATTAGAGTTTGATCAGGTTACGCATTTGCTGATTTCGTAAGTGTATCTCGATACCCTCTGAGTTGAACTGAACTAACAAGCTGGGAACAAAGAACAACGATGGCCTTGATGACTTTTTCTGTATCAAGGAAAACGCCGTATGGGTTTCACTTAATCGTGGTGGAAACCCTCCCAAATTCGAAAGCATTGGGCAGGTCATTGGTGATCTCGGTGGCGCCAAAGCAACTGATGTACGCATCGCAGGTGAGTCGTTACTAGATACATCCTTGGGATTTCTTCGTCTGACCGGTTGAGCTGACTCCACGATCAGACATCGACGGCGATGGAAGAGCAGACTTTTGCCTACTGAAATCCGCAGGCGAGATCGCGTACGTAAACCCCAATGACGGCAGGGTTTGTGGCTGACGATACTAGGTGCTCGCGCAATGGTGGTTGGGGCGACAAGCCTCAATGGCAAGGTTTCAACACACTCAGCGGTATCCGTGGCACTGTCTTCAATATTGCCCAACCAGACAAGGCCGGTATAATTCTTGGTAAGTCTTCTATCCCACTATTGCGTCTTGATCCACACACTAACAAGACCGGCAGCCGATCTCAACGGGGAGTATGGTGCCCAACGCCCATTTGCACATGCTTGGCAGCTATCAAAGCACGCACTGACATTTCTGCACAGTTTCCGGAGCGACGTCATGTACATTGGTGACAATGGCAATGTCCATACATGGATCAACAATAGAGGCACAGGCAGCGGCATAGTAAGTCTTGCGTACAAGAAAAGATGAACGCTAAAAGGATGTCTTTACTAACAATGGTCAAAAGGTGCCCGAATGGAGGTCTGCGGGTCTTACGCACGCTGGCCAAAGCGCGACAGGTGTCCAAGACGGCATCAAGTTTGGGCGCATCTACGGTTCGAACCGCTTGGACTATATCTTCCTCAAAGAACAGAAGGAATATTTCGATGTGGTTGTCTGGGAGAATCAGGGCGCCGGCGGAACCAAACTCAAAGCGGATGGTAACTACTATTGCGACATGACTGGCTCTGGCAGCGACGACTACGTTTGGATCTATCAAGACGGCCATGCCGCTGAGATCAATGTCAACATTCACTCGCCACCTGCATGGGGCCACAGTACCAAGATCGTACTCAAGGTTCCTGGTCCAAGAAACGGTATCCATTTAGCTGACTGGACTGGCGATGGAAGATGCGATGTCATCGTACAAAACAAGGCAAATGGAGATCTGACGGTCTTCAAGAATCAATACGACAAAGGAACTGACAGCATCACGTTTGACAGCGGTACGACTCATGCATCGTCCAAGTGCGACCAAGGCTGGGGTGTCGGTATATTTGATCTGGGAATGAGATTTCATGACATCGAGTAAGTGCACCGATTCCCTTCAAGTCCCTTTCAACTTGGTCGTCTCCAAGACTAACAATCATTCTTAGCGGCGATGGGCGAGCTGATGTATTGTGCATCGAGAAGAACGGTCGTATTACCGGTTGGCTCAACAAGTCCCCTGGCTTGGAAAACGTCGGCCAGATCAAGTTCTCGGAGGGATGGTAAGTTACACTGACGGCGACTTTATTTTCCTTTACTCACCACTCATCAAGGGACCGAGCCAACATACGATTCGCCGACGTTGAAGGGTTTGGGAAAGCTGATCTTCTACATGTCGACAAGTACACGGGCGCCGTTGACGTCTTCACGAACAATGGGCATAAAGCCCAAGGAGGGAGCTCATTTTCGTGGACCAGCCGTGGCATGCTTTACAACCCTATTGACCGCGGCGAGAACATGGTAAGTCAATAGTTGACGCCCATGAAATTGTTGGTTGGCTAATCCATCATAATCAGCACTTCACGAACCAAGGTGGCATAGGTCGAGCTGATATGGTCAAAGTTGATCCGCAAACGAACAAGGTTTTTTTTTTTTTCAGCCCAAGATCGACTTTTTAGATGGTAGTTGGCTGATATTACCTTGAAAACCAGGCGTGGACGTACTGGAACAGGTGTAGCGCAGCTGGTGGAGACGATAGTCCTGCAACAAGTAAGTCCCTCGTCATACTTTCTATCGCACAATGGTGTACGTTGACCTGACCTAACCCATCGCAGCGGACCCTGGTTTGCCTAAGACTGGTGGCGGTTCCGTGGGCGACGACATTCCGGATGTTGATCTCCCCGGTAAGGGTGTGGACAATGGCCAAGATCCTTCCAAGATTTGCGGTTACGACTTTGACTCCAAGGACATCGACGTGGTTCACAAGACCTGGAAGGACAGTGGAGCGGCTGACTGGTGGGACAAGTGGATTTACAAGACTGGTGCCGATGACTGGTCTAACAAATTCTTCGAGCAAGTCATGGCCAATGGTACACAGAAAGGTTCGACTTTCGACTGCACCGACTTTACCCTGGGCAACTGTCCCGGACCCGAAGGTAAAGAGTGTATCACTTACACTCCACCCGAGTCGTTTTACATGCACATTCAGATGGGCAATCTCTTTGACGCCTTCGAGAAGCTCTGGATGAGTACTGTTGAGCATGCTGTCGAGCAACTCTCTTCGGGCATCAAGACAATCGTTGCTGATTATGGTACCCCGCCCGAGGAAGAGAACGGCGATTTTCTCAACATGCTTGTTGGTATTCTGACTTCGTTGGCCGGCTTTGGGACCGCGAAGCCCCTATTCGCTGGGACGACGACGGCCTTGGCGGGTATATTTGCCGCCATGTCGGCCGGCTCGAGTTGGGACGAGACCGTGTCGCCAGATACCCTCAACGACAAGTTAGAGATGGCCTATGGTGAGATATTCAAGAAGGTCATGAAGAAGAGTCAGGACTTCGTTGAGCATCTCTTCCGCGGTGAGCTGCTATGGACATGTAATGGTGGGGCATGCCCCACCGTCACGACTGGATGGGTGTATTCGTTCTTCAAGGATGGCGACTGGCTGAGCAAGGAGATCACGAATCCTGCGGTGAAGCAATACATCTCGCAAGTGCAGAAGAAATGGGTGAGTCGCGATGATTTATTTTTGCGTATGTTGAATGGCTGACTAACGAGCAACGATAGGATGAATTCGCGGTTATCAAGGCCATGAGATCTGGGAATAAAGCTGATTTCGCCCTCATGGTCAGCAGCGTAAGTGATTTCCATTCCCTTCTCTGAAAATAAAAAAGTGCTAACCCGGGGCTATTCGGATATTCCAGGAGGACACAGTATGTTCAAGCGTGAGTTTAGAAGGCCTTCTCATCGACATGTCATGACTAATTTTCCTGTAGTCTCGCCATGGTGTCGGTAACATCCCAATTACCTACGACATGTCTGAAGATATTTGCAAAGACCACATGGAAGGCTGCATTTGGCATGACAATGTAAGACATGATCTCAGTTCCTGGTGTTTGATTAATGTTAGATGATCTAAACTTCGCTTTAGCGATGCATTTGCTTCGGCTCTAGACCAAATGGGGTCGGTTCGATTAGCTACCTATTTGGGTCTTTTAGTGGTGACGAACTTAAGAAGCTCCAGGGCTATATTTTTGACTACGAGGCCGCCCTCAAGAATAACTACGACTGTGTCAAGTACCTCATCGATCACCACTCAATTTGCTACGACCCCTTTGCCAAAAAGCCCGACGAGTGCAATATTCAGGATGCGGAGGTTCCTGACAAGACTGACCTGGACCTGGATAACCCACTACAATACACCAAGTGTTGGTTTAACTTAGGACCTATAACGGGATATAACTTCGGCTGTGGTTGGTATGAGGATGAGGATTGAAGAGGCAAGTGCTTCAGTCATACACTAGCCGGGATGGCTTCTACTTTAATTTCTATATATACTTATATGTAGCGAACTTTATTTACTTACTTTCAATGGTGTGGAAGATATGTGTGACGGGAGCAGCGGCGCAACGTTAGTATGCTGAAGCAGAACTACTCTAAGGTCTTGGGCTTGTTGTCGAAGCAGGATTCTGTACTTAAACGCTGATCAGCAACCTTCACTACGATATACATCTAAACTGCCAGATCCACGCAGTAACTCGATTAAAGCCTCGGGACTGACTTACTAATCTCCCGGTTTATTCAAAGCCCATTCAACCAGCGTGCTTGTTTCCTGTGGTCCAATGTGGATGCGTTGACTTTGACCATGTCGAAATCGCGGCCAGCTTCCTTTCTGCATGATTTTGTATGCATCATGGCATACTGTAGACTTGAACAGTCATTGACTGTTCATGCTTATCATTTCAACGAATCGAATGAGAAACGAAGGTCATGATGTATCATAAATGTTTACCCATGACAATTCTTGAACTCTGTGAGCATTTTTGCACAGACGTCAAACCACGTGCATGTGCACATGCTGATATCGATTATTCCAGGGTTATCTGAAACCTAAAAATCAACATCTTAAAACCGTGTTCGCCGAAAGGACTTTTGCTTTTCTCAACTTTCCCTCGTCATTGACTAGATCCACAAACTAGCCTAGCCAGTGCCACACCATGAAAATGGAGCAAAAGGATACCCATGTTCGCGATGTTGACGGCTTTTTCGAGCTTTATTTCAAGGATGCTTATGTCGAGCACTTTGTGCATCCTGCGGCCAATCAGCAGAGCATCGATGTTTTCGAGCATTATTCAAGTGGCGAACATCACGTTTTTCAATCCAGGTCTCTCAAATTTGACGCAACAGAGCGCTTTCTCATTCCTTTCGAGCGAAAAGAGGAATACACTTGGGCCGATGTGAAGATTGTGGGAATCCAGACTACAGACGAATTAGCGTATAACACAAGTGTCGAGCAGCTATTTGAGAATGCCCGCAATGTCTTTAAGATTCAGCCAACACGCCTATTTCTGCACGGATTCATCATATTCGGGTCAAAGGCGCAGCTCTGGTTGTTCGACAGATCTGGCTTTTATCGATCCGGCCTCTACACTTCGGCGCCTTTCGATATACGAGAAAGTCCAGAATCCCTGCATATTGTAATCTCGGCATACGTCAACATGAGTGATACTCAATTGGGGGTAAACTCCTTGGTTCTCTCGGATCATATCGGGTCGCGTTATCTTGAGATAGAAAAAGATGAAAATTCATCCGACGGCAAAGATAACCCCACAACCACCTCCAAGCTATACTTGGATGACAACCCCATCGCGGCTCCCAAAGATATTATCAGCCGACGTCCTGTGTGCTACAAAGCCAAAGATGAACATGATAATACGTATGTGGTCAAATTCGCCCAAAAATGTCGTGGCGAGCAGACTGAAGAACAACTCTTACGTCTAATCAAAGACTGTGAGGTTTGGGGAGTAATCAAGTTATTGTGGTATCAAGAGGTTGAGACCGTAAATCTAACACTATCCTGCCTCGTTATCACTCCTTTCGGCAGGCCACTCAAAAAATATGATACTGTCGCAGAGCTTCTCGGATGTTTCTGTGATACTATCAAAGGCCATCGATCTTTATACGTACAAGGCAATCTACTCCACCAAGACATTTCTGAGGGGAACATCATCATCTGCAACAGACGTGGGCAAAAGCCAGAGCCACGGGGAGTGCTTATCGACCTTGACCTCGCCATGGACCTCAGTGTGGGACCCGAGAGTCCAGGTGAACTCAAAGGAACCAAGCCTTTCATGGCAATCGGTCTGCTGCGAACTCGCATTCTTCATACCTACCGCCACGACCTCGAGTCTTTTTTCTATGTGTTTCTAGGGATGGCTGTCTCTGGTCATAAACAACTACCTTCTGGGAGTCGGTTGCAGGGCTGGGCGGCTGGTAGTTGGGCCGAAACAGCAATGAAGAAAACAGAAGACATGTCGGATCCCGATCGTTTCGCTACGATTGTCTCCGAGTTCGAGCCGGAGTTCAAAGGACTTGAGAGCCTGGCCTATGCGCTACGTCAAGCGCTGTTCTTCCCAGATGGTGGTAAATTCTGCGTGGAAACAAATATGGAATTCTTCGAGCATCTTTATGATGAGATGATTAATGCGTTTGAGAATGCCGCGTCGCAGTGAAAGGTCAGGATATTGGTGGTTTCTAGTTACTATCACACTCAATAGATATAAAATAAAACTTGCTTTTAACAACTCCGTAACACCTCGCTAGCTTATACGGTGTCTTTATGTTGTCCAATGTGGACACACCTCTATGAACAGGTTTCATAAGGTTGATTTCCAGGTCCTCAAAAATATCGCTCTAATTGTCGACCATTTGTGAGTCGAGCAGGCGACTTACTGACTATGTGGAAGTACCTGTCAAGTGGGAACACCTCCTGCCGAAGAGAACGCAGACAGCTTCTCCAGAGAAAGTCACTCCATTATATCAGAAGCTGTATGACATTAGAGTCTCTAAGAAAGTGTTTTAAGTAAAGTTGTTTCGTAATGGAGAAGAGTCAGGTTGTCCGAAAGTGTAGACATTACTCTCTTCCCATAATTGGCCTCGTCAAATGTCGTCACAACTGGAGCATCCCTAAGACAAATATTCATTGATGAATTCTTGGGGCAACCCTATCGGTTGCTTGAGACATGCGGCCCTAGTCAACAAGCTCCGAATTGGCTATCTTATGACATGTCGAGCGCGGTAATCAACCTTTGAATCCGTGAAGATGCGTGCCTCTCAGCTTCAAGAGTCCAATACCGCCGCCAACTGCATCCCAGAGACTGTCCTTCTGTACGATATTAGCGATAATAAACTATATTATAGATAGTAAATGTACAACGTTCGGGACTTACTACCAAGTATTTAACACAATTGTCTTGCGCGACGTTCCGATTATTAAGCATGAAACTTGCTCCGTCCAACAATCAAGGCTTTTCACTGGTTCTGTGACTCATGAAATGGTCACGATCAAAAATTCCGTCTCAGGTGCATTGATGTTCCTTTGCTGTTTATAGTTACATGACCAAATATTGATGGTCATTGGCTAAGTACATGTTTTAATTCCCAGTTATCCTTCTGCAACATTTCAAGTAGTCGGTTTTTCGGACTCAAGCTTGAAGCTTGGCCAACTCCTCCTCGGTAACTTCGCCGTCAAATTTCTGAACCTTGCTGACATTCTTCAAACCTTTTGCTGTTGCAGAAACACATTGACTGAATGGAGTGCCGTACTGGAACATGACCTCAGTGCTCGGGGTAAACCAATCCTTTTCTAGGAACTCGCGGTCAATCCCCCCAAGATACAGGTAGAAGGCATCTTGCCAACCATTAGGAAGCTTGCCATCATGGCAGTATTCGGGTATAAGTTTGAAGTGGAAGCACACGTGGGAACCACAACGACCACAAAAGCTACGAGACCAATTCTCGTCGGCGCTGGTGGTGTGAAAGAATCGCAGCCAGGATCTGCTCTCTTCTGTGGCGCGGAAGACCTCCGTCGCAGGCACGTATGGTGGCCGCTCCGCGTCTGCTTTTGCTGTGTCGTAGTCGCAGGCCAGGACGTCCAAAATGCGCCCACTCACAATGAAGGACTCAGTATCCCGTGGAATTGCAGACACTGTGGGCATTGGCGCCGGAACGTCTATTAGTCCAATTGGAAGGAATGAGCCTGTCGACCTACGACAGTCGTTGCATTGGCAGGTAATGGTGTCCGGGAGTCGAGATGCAACGTCTGGAGGTGACATAGGGTGTAATGGCCGATCTTCTAGCATGGGGATTGCGATGCGGTAACGCACGGCACGACAAGAACAGCCACCCGTGATAGTTGTCGCGTTATTTGGGAGAGGCATGATAATGCTTGAAGTTAAGATTGATTAATGGAGGATGGAAGGAAGAGTAATTCTAAGATGGCGGCTGTTGGCTTTAAATACCTACGTGGCATATTTTGGCTTCCTGAGCAAGAGGCTAGGGTTAAGCTCATTTGCTATTGTTATCATGGGGCGTTCTTGGCGGGTTTAGTAAATGGCTGCGTGATATCTTCCTACTATAATTCACGGTCGTCTTTTGTCAAACGGGATAACTTTCGCCGCACAGACTGATCCAATAGCAGTGGCAAGTTTATGGGCGGATTCTAGAAATTTATGGGCAGAGTCAGATTAGTTTATCTGAATCGATGGGAATATTACTGTATTTGACAATAGAGTGCTTCCCTTAAGTGTTCATAGAACAAATGGTAGTCGCGACGGCTGTGATAACGAATCCATCCGCAATAACATTAATAGTTCCGCCAGTCCTCCCACGCATCTTCGCTCGTATTCTGTGGGATTGTTGTTTTCCATGAACCCTTCTCTCTGTTGCGAGTAGAGGAAATAAATTTTAGGCTAGCAATGGCAGCACAACTATGGTCAGAGTTAAAAGACGTTTCTGTAAAGCATTTCAATTAATTGGAGTTGGGCGAGATATCCTACGTTTATTCATTTCAAAGTCGATATTAAATATGTCCAGCACTCTCTAAGGGAGCAATCCTGGGTTTTATAATTGACTTGTTTGTGATATGCAGGAGTATGTATATACAACAATTGCACTTCATATCAGTCGCTACGTCACAAAACGCCATGGATGTAAAGTCACTCATATCTTGCTATCATGCTCTTCCCAGCTAATCCCCGTTATGTGCTGTCATCTCTTACACACCCTTGAGTTGCCGGGGATTCCTGATAAGCTGCTACAGCTAAACTCATCATAGATTGATTACCCCACGTTTTAAAACGGCCCTTCAGTCCAAATACGGAAATTTTCAGAGAAAATAATAGCCTCTGATTGGATCCATTATCTCAAGTGGATATCGTCCTTACGATAGTCGCAACCACTTCTTTATTGGCAAATGACACTCCTCGTTTTTTTCCAAGTTGCTGGGATCCATTCGGAGATGATCGGTTAAGAACTTGCGGAGATCAACACAATCGTTGCCCCTTTCTCTTAAAATTCCCTTATTAGGCAACATTTCTTACAATGATAGATGATTAGAAGATGGAGCCTGCCTGAAGGCGTGGGCTCGGATTTCTAGATAAATGATCTACCGATCCCATTCACCAAAGGATACTTTCAGTATCTCTCTTGACTCACCTACTCACCTGTGTACATATTATACACTCATACCAATCTCCCTCTCTCACAGGACCAGCGAACCTTGACGGTAATAAAGAAGCCAGTTTTTGTTCACGAACCTGGCAATATAATCCGATAACCATCAAACACCACAATATCATCGACGAATAATGTCATCCAGGGACGGGTTCTCGTGGACTCAGGCACAAGGTCTCAAATCTGGTGTTCCCTGTATTGGTGCCATCAATCCTCCAACCAATTTGTCTAACGATTACACAAACTTTGATGTTGTTGTTGTGGGCGCGGGCTACTGTGGTTTGACTGCAGCTCGTGACGCAAGTATTGCCGGTACGTGACTATGTGTTGCGCAGCTCTTTTCGGCAAATCAGTGTAGGATGAAAACTAACCGAAACATTTGCAGGTCTCAAAGTGTTACTCGTCGAAGCTCGCGATCGTATTGGCGGCCGCTCTTGGTCGTCCAACATCGAAGGCTATCCATATGAAATGGGAGGTACGTGGGTATACTGGGGACAACCGAATGTCTGGCGTGAGATCTCTAGATACGGAATGCAGGACGAGCTTGAACTATCCTACGACTTCTCACGGGGCGTCAACAAGTATTACCTAGTAACGCCTGACGGCACTCAAAAGTTCACGCACGAAGAGGAAGTAAGTATTCCCTCTATGTTTACAACCACTCATTACTAACGAGTCCAGGACCAACTCATGCAGAATGGTCTCCAGAAGCTGGTAAATATTGATGGCTGTGGGGGACGAGAAGCCATAATGTTCCCACATAGTGCCGAGCTTAGCCCAGCTGCTGCCAATTACGACCGCATGTCCATCGCAGACCGCATCGCTGAGATTCAGAATGAACTGACCCCCAATGAGCGCATATGCTTGGAGGCATTCGTTCTTCTCTGCAGCGGGGGAACTCTTGAGACCACCAGTTTCTACGAATTCCTCCATTGGTGGGCATTGAGCGGATACACCTATCAAGGCTGCATTGAGTACTTGGTCAAGTACAAGTTTCGGGGAGGTCAATCAAGCTTTGCCATTCGGTTCTTCGAGGAAGCTCTAGCAACCGGAAACCTCAAATACTCCTTCAACTCCCCAGTAGCTTCAGTCAAGAACAGTTCGGCAGGTGTGGAGGTCATAACTCGAGGAGGACAGAAATATCGGGCATTGAAGATGATCAGTGCTATACCACTCAACATCCTCAATGATGTTGTGTTTGATCCGCCTCTTACGCCAGGGAAAAAAGTAGCGGCAGATACTGGTCATGTCAACCAATGCATCAAGGTTCATGCCGAGATTTCAGATCGAGATCTTCGCTCGATGACTAGTATCAGTTATCCTCACAACAAGCTTTCGTATGGGTTCGGCGACGGTACGACACCAGCAGGCAACACTCATATCGTGGCATTTGGTGGCCAGCATAACCATTTCCATCCTGAGGAGGATATCCAGCAGACTCTCTCTGCTTTCCAAGGGTTTGCTCCAATGGACATAAGAAGATTGGTTAGTTGATCTATCGGAAACTACTAGGCAACATTCTAACCCGTGCCTGTAGGTCTTCCACAACTGGTCAAAAGATGAGTTTGCCAAGGGAGCGTGGTAAGTCAAGCACTTTTTGAGTATCGTGAACAAAACGCTGACAAGTTCTAAGGTTCTTCTCGCGACCAGGTCTGATCGTTGACCATCTTAACGATATGAGAGCTAGTCAAGGCAATGTTGTGTTCGCCTGCTCTGATTGGGCTCTTGGGTGGCGGAGTTTCATTGACGGTGCTATTGAGGAAGGGACTCGGGCTGCCATGGCGATTCGATCAAGCTTGCGTGATAGAGCCCGTCTATGATACTGGGTAAGACACAAGGGCCGGCCTAGTTCACTTGGGTGAATGTAGATGAGTAAGTAACTGGGTGTAAAAACTCTTCTGAGTATGGTGCCAGTAGTCCGTCCACTTCGAAATGGGGAAACAAAATTCTGGGGCATCACATACGTATTAGATCGACCATGGTCTATCCATGTCAATACTCTCGATATGAACCCCGTATCATTTAGATGGGTGCTACCTTAATAACAAGGTTAAATCTTTTTTTTTCGGGCAAAGCTTTCCTCTCCATTCCAGCGTGATTTTGGATGATCTGACTGGTTGTGAAAGCCGGAAATAAACTGGGGACGGCGATCTCGCTTGGAAGAATGACCCATCTTGGCAAGCCTGGATGGGGCTCTGTTTGCAAAAGGGCCTTCAGAAACGCCTCTGAGTGGCATGACAAGGGGATCCCAACGGGTGCTTGTTGGCTTGGCAGCCCAATCCCCCACCAGGAACCTAGCCATTTGGTTCAGCTCAGGCAGACCAAGGAATCCTTCACTTCAGCTCAGGTGGCCATGAGCCTAAATGCCCCATCTGCCTCGGCTATGTCGAGGGATGTTGTCCATAGATAATTCCAAAGACCCTCCCCAGCGTGTGAGGAGCTTTTCTCCCTCTTTTGCCGCGCCCACAAGCCTCTTTGCTCGCCATGTTTCAGCCACTATTTGCCGTCCTTGTAACCAGCTTCTTTGGCGTGACGCCAGGACTGGCAGAGAAGCTCGGTTACTTCGAGTCAAAAGACTGCGTGGACCCATCAGGCTTCGAGACCTGCTACAAAGACGCAGGCGAGCGCTACAATGATTGCGTCAATGACAACTGCGAGGGTCAAAATATTGACTGCGCAAATGTCTGTACTTGTGTGATGGGGGAGGAGGCCATTGACTGCGCATTAACTTCTTGCTGGAACAAGGTGAGATCCGTGTTTAGGGCTACCGGTACCGCTTCATCACAAGGAGGAGACCAAGGTTGACTATGGCAACTTACTTTATTTAGGTGTACAGCTGCGAATACCAAAACACTGTGAACGAACTCGCGGTCTGTCCCTCGTCACGATTCGAACAGGTTCCTTTTTTCCCTGCGCCCGATGATGCCCCTGGAGCGTGTTCATGTAATCTTGGGAAGATCGCCTCATCCATCGCCCGGGCTCAGGAGGAAATGGACCAGTGTGAGGATAGGAATAAGAAACTTGTAGAGTCGTTAACAAGCAGTGATGACATTGAGGTCTTTGGTCGGGCCTGTCTGTGCTGCACATACAGCGTAGCCCTATCTTCGTGAGTAATACCCCGAATTTCTGAGGCGGGAAAGGTCCTAATCGCCAATCTAGCTTCTGGGATATTTGCCCCGACACAGATCCCGGATTCCTCGGCGTCGATGATTTATATGCCGGTCTGGTCGCAACCATGAAAAACTACGAGCAATGCGCCGATTATATCGACACGTATGACTGCATAAGCGACCTTAAGTTTACGCCGCCTGGCAAAGAGAAGTCAGCAAAGGTCTACGCGCCAGGCGAATTTCCTAAGAATGGAACCAAGACGGTTACCACGAACCTCGGTGGTAGCATCACCAGCCCTCTCAGTGGCGCGACTTTGTCATGGACAGCCGGGAATATCGAGCGTACTCTCACGGCGGCGAACGCTGACGCGAAGCCGACGGAAAGTTCGAGTGGGAAGGATGATAAGGCGAAGGAAAGTAGTGGAAGCAGTAAAGCGAGTGAGGCTGAGGAGAACGATGACGAGGAAGATGCAGCTTCCTCGGTAGTTCCTCAAATGTGGCCTCTTCTGGGGTTGATTCTCGCCATCATTGCTTGAGTCAATAATTGGTGGTAGTCACCGTCGAGGCTGAGATCTGTGTACCACCTTTAATCCTTGTATGGACACCTCACACATGCTGCTGCGCTACAGTGCTGATGGAACGTAGTAGATTACGCGAATTAGAACAGCCGTCGTCAGGAACATCTTTGACGCGTGACACAAGGATACCGTACAGTTACAGTACATGTTCAGGCCACTACCAGTGGCTACGTAATTGGTAGAATCACGACGAGGCTTTCTAAAGACCAGGACTAAACGCGTTAGTATTGTTTGCTTTTGGACTGGTGATGTCATTTCCAGTCATGTCATAGCAAGAGTTTGAATCAGCGAAAAGCCTCTTGTTGATCAACCGAGGTTTTAGCGAGTCCTCAGTGTAATTTGGGCTCGAGCGAGACTAGACCATTCTTATACTAGCTCAGTCTAACGCTTCGCGCTCTGCCCTATCAAATTGTCGTATCCACTAATCCGGAGTTGAGCTTATCTCTATTGGGACTGTCCAGCGTGCCAATCCCATTAATGTCTGAGGCATCACGTCTTTGGTTACAAACTGAGATACTTTTAACATGAGCATTGGAAATAATCGCGAGGATATCACGACTTATTAGAGCTTAGTACCACAGCATAAAGTCAACTTTTTATTGCATAATAAAGTCAAGAAATTTGGATACATGTAGCCAAGCTAGAATAGTCATTTGTCTTTTCCCTGAGTTATTTACAGCGGAATATTTTTATCTGGTGATGCACTATAGACCATACAGGGTAGGTTTGTCTGATAGTTGGATAATCAATAGTCCGACCCGCAGGTGGACTAATCCATATTTGTGTCCACAGTCGCGTTTGATCATTGGACGCGGTGGGCGATTGCAATGCTAATGTAGCTTATTAATAACCACAAAGACACAACCTGACAGCTACGGTAGTTTAGAGTACCGGTAGATCCAGAATATGCCGGGCATGTATACGCGTCAACCTCTCGCAATACATCTTTGTGTATAATTATGAGCTTCTTGATTGTCAAGATTCATCACCTTAGCAGCATTGTTTTGCCCGAGTAACGAGTGCGATTGCTTAATTAAAAGAAAGGGTCGGTGGATGACATTAATCAATCTGTTCTAGCCAATCCTCATCTTGGGTGATATAAGCACAAGCCACTTCTTGTCGCCACGTAATATTACATCTGAGTCTCAGCTCCCCCAGCCTCACTTCAATAGGAAAGTCCCCCAGCTCCAAAAACAATAAGTCGTAGTTCAACCAATTTCCTAGTCACGGGGTTCTTACCAATACAAGATATATTATGGCCTGCGCTTGATGACTACTGCTATGTGATAAACGCATCTCGCTTAAGGTGATTTGCGACTATATCTAGACTTTGCTAAACCCCATGAGTTGAACAGCCGCTACCACGAAATCTTCACGAGTGACTTCTCGGTTGATCTTGTCAATGAACAATTTTAGGCCCGCCGCCCGATTCTTCTTTGCAGCCTGCAAAGGCAATCTGGTAGGTTTCTCCCCAACGCAGTAACCCCAAGCTGGACTCTGCTCCCCATCCTGAGCAATAAACTGCAACCCGGTCAAAATACCTTCAGCATCAATCCACAGCTGCACAGACTTGAGATTAGATCCTCCCACGTTCCAATCGTCATGGGTGTAGTGCGGATGCTTTTCGAGCTCTTCATCACGCCGTAAACCTTGGGCGCACCAACACCAGTAATGGTTGTTAACGCCGTGGATATCTTTCGGCGAGGAGAATTCTGTTGGGCCGATGGATGACGTCGTCTGGTCATCAGAATACTTAAAAGAAAGAGAGACCAGAGGAAGCTGGGAAGACTCGGCCCCGTGGCATAGCGTGACTTTGATCGATTCGATGGGTCTGCTGCAGTCGAGCCATGATACCGTAGCGTCTCGGCTCGGTACGTGTCTGACCTTATTGTACTCGTTTTTGAACTGCCGTTGGCCATATATCGTGCCAACTTCCCTAGCTGCTCTCGGAGGAGGGGTAGGGGTCCAGAAATGCCCCTGTTCGTCCTTTGCCATCTTGGGTGGCCTGACAGGAGTGCGACTGAATTTGCGTGAAAAAGTACCAACACCACTCAAATCTGTGCCGGGAGTGTTTCGGTTCGCCCAGTTGCAGTAAATACCCATGAGAGAATCGAAACGGTCTTGTTGTCCTTCTGGAGGAAACCTCAGCTCGTGCATATCAGGCTCCCCCACTATCAAGTGGCGTTCTCTGTTGGTGACAAAGCGTATACCGCGAGCAACGTCAGCGAATTTGACGTAAAAGTAGAGGATCCTTTCGCCTCCTCGGCCGTCGATGTAAAGATATTGCATGGCGTTCCTGTTGCCAATACCGCGAGTCCACTTTTCATGTCCGTTGCCCATGCAGATCTCGAACCCACGAAGCTGCGCGTCTACACCAACTGCGGTTATCATGCTCAGGTCGCTCTCCTTGGTGCCAAAGACTAGTGCTTCAACGAGTGTGTCATCTCTGGTGTGGTCGGGGGTCAAATACCCGTTCCGCAAAGGCACAATGTTAAGCTCTCTGGGAGGCAGATCGTTCCGCCACAGGTGACCTGCAGTTTCAGGATTCGGAAGTGCAATCGGAGACCCCCCTTCGTCAAAAACATCCCGAGGCTCCAAGCGATCAAGGCTCTGTCGAGGTGCCTTCGTCATAGGCTGGAATAGTAGGCCGATCTTTGAAATGGGTTTTCTAGCAGCCCAAGCGATTTGGAACCCGACCACAAAGTGGCCAGAATCAGGGTAAATAGCTCGCACGTCGCCTTTGGCTTGTCCCACTTCGATGGGATCTCCCTTGGAGAAGATGAATCGAAGTCCCACTATCTTGCGTATGATCTTGTTGAGGTCGTCCTCGTCGATTTCTTCCTGAGTGATAATGACCAATTCGGTGATCCAACCATCCTTGGGAATATGTACATCCACGCTCGTCGTAAAAACGTCCTTTGATCCGATAGACTGTCGACTTCCATGCTCGGTAGCATATGATCCTATACCAGCAAGCTCGCCATCGCTCGACCAAAAAACAGTAATGATGGGCTGAGCACTGCGTGCGTCCACAAAGGTATGCACGAGACCCAATGATGACCAAATGAGACTGAGATCTTGGGGATATCTCATGAGCGGCATGATAGTGTCCTGGGCGTCTTGAAGAACGACAGATGGATCGCTTTGCTCTTGGTCGTAAGCCTCTTTGCGAGGCCAGTACTCTTCCAGAATTCGAGAGCATACTTCCCAAACTCTGCGACGATTCCGAAGTCCTGCAGCGGTGAAAGGATGGTGCAGGTCTTGTCCTTTGCTGATGGCTCGCATGGCCTTGTAGAGTTTGAACCAGTCGATTTGGAATTTAGACAGCTCCGCTGCAGGTGGTAGAAAATCAATCATCCAATACATTTCAGACAGGAATCTAGTCTTCCAGAATCCGTTGGATGAAGTCTCTCTCACGGCACCTCTGGAAGCAAGGCGGATTGCACAGAGGTTGTCATAATCTAGGCATTCCAGCACGCTAGACATTAGTTCGCTTGGAAGCGAGTCGAGTCCGTCCTTGTTTATGTCATCTTTCCGAGGAGCAGTATGGGATTCATCAGACTCTTCAAGCTTTGAATCCGCCAAGATCGACCTGATGAACTCCTTGATACGTGGGATTTTGGTTGGCGAAGCGAGCAGATATTCCATGCCGCTGGTCCTCTCCCAGTACTTGTCCTGACAGGCAGATGCATCGCCATAATCATAGTCAAGAGCCAAAGATACCCGTTTAGGGCAGTGGGGTTTGAGCGTCTCATGTATAACCTGAGGGATGACTTTGCGCGGGGCTGCGACTTTCTCGAGGAGCTTATAACAGTCGTAATGGAATGGAAATAAGAGGACATGCCCCTCGGTCCAGACGTATCTGTGTGGATCCAAATCAGTATTACTGATTTACTACTGCTGTATAGTGTGGTCCTGTATTACTTACACGCGAATTTGGTCTGAGCCCAGTTCCTCTGCTAACGGATTGTCTTCCGAGTCTAGATTATACCAGTTGTAGTGTGAATACTCTACAGGCCCAGTGAAGAAAGTTTCCCTATCGAGTCGGTTAGAGCCCCAATCACCAGATGTTGTTCGTGTCTGGTGCTTACGTTTCTCGTCGAGGTCGTTCACGGCCCCGACCAATGATGTTCACTCTATTCAGCCACTGTGTGCTATTGTGCGAGACTCGACTGGTATCATAAGAGCCAATATCAATCTCGTGCGCTGGTGCACCACAGATGGCACAATATACGTCGTTGCTCACTGTTGATGATATGTGGAGATTGAGAGTGGAGCAAGGGAGAATCTCAACTAAAATGGGACCAAATTGTCTGCCTAAGGCAGAGGTTGCCAGCCCGCGGGGGTCTGTTTCTCCGATTTTCCATTCATTCTGATTAGCTGAATTTCTCGCCAAGTGGTGAACAAAACGGATGTCTTAAAGAGACCAAGGTACTTCATTTCCTCTTGGAAGTCTCTGCTAGAACATTTTTGTATCGTCATCCAGCCTTTGCATGTAATAACAATATTCTCGGCTTGGTTATTGCCCAGGTCTCAACGATTGGTGAGGCAAACCGTCTGTCTCACCGGCTGAAAAGTCCAGTGCTATGTTAGACATCGTTCGGAATGCGATATGCCTAGGATGATACACGTTCATTAATGAAGATAGGTCTTGTTGCTATCCAGACTTATGTGAGTTTGGCCTATATATGTAAGATAAGGTTAAGCCTCTCTAGACCATCCTCATATTGCGTTGAGCCTTTTCTTTTCGGGACCCAGCAAGTCTAAATTGGCTCAACTATCACCATATGGGCTGTAAGTAAAAGCTAGAAGAAAGTTGTCTCCATTGCTGTCATAAAAAAGGGGGGCAGCTCCCTATAAGTCCCAACTCTACTGTCCACTATGATCTCCTCAAGTGTGGCCTTTCTATAGCCCTGGACGTCCCAAATGTCATCCCCCACAAGTTTGACTAGTTGACCTGCTCCCCACGGATACCTGTAAGCAAAAGCTACCGCGGTGAGATCCCCTTTCTCTATGCGTGTCTTGATTTCCTGCCTGGCTTGTTCTAGACCCTGGCGGAACACCTTTGGAGGTACGCCATGTTTGAGTTGAAGAGCCGCAGCAACTTCAGAACCCGTACAAGTTAATTCACGAAGGCCGATAGTTCGGTTAGCAAGCTTATCGATAGGGGTCTGCGAGAAGATGGCTGCATAAGCGGCGGCGACGTATTCTCGGGTGCTGAAGGCCAGTGTCAGTAAACTTGAATAGGGAATGTAGAAGCTAAGAAGCATACCAGAGATTAAGGTGCTCATGCTCGCTATTCCCGGTGTAAACGATCCTATTCCCTTGAACATCGATCCCAAATAGTCTATAACAAGTCGTAAATTAATGTCAAGATTCAAGAGAACGACCATTTGACTCTCTTACGTAGTGCCAATAGTCGATTCCACGAGATTGCCAGGCCAGACTATTGTTGTCGTTATACCGGCAGCCTCTGCGGCCTTCTCTGCATCCACCTTAGCTTTAAGGCTAGGTATGAGCATCTGTTCCTCGCTGAACTTCCAAGCAAGATCTGACGGCACGAATATGCGAACGTCAGTATGTGGAAGCGCGCTAATGAGAGCGAGTTGATGATTGGCGTTTTGCTGGCCAACCAGAGAACTGCCGTCACGGTCAGCACAATATTCTCAAATGTGTTATAGATACTAGAGCTCACATCAGGATATCAATGTCTTTGAGAGCATGCTGAATGGATTGAGATTCCTGTATGTCAATCTCTCGCGTTGGTGTCTCTGCTGGGAGTGCGCTGGTGTCTGAGTCTGATCGGTGCAGCACTGTAACGGGCCCGCCTGCGGCAATAAGTGCATCCACAATAGCTGAGCTTGCCCAGCCACGATGGCCATACACAGCGATTCTGTTGAAAGTAAACATTATGAAAAGATCAGCATGTGAAGTAAGTGGTAACTTAATAATGCAGTATATGCACTACTAATACTTGGCTCTATAGCAGTAAGAAAGTTTGGCTTTTATAAATTTAGCGGAATTAGAACTGATATATAAAGCCGACACTAGCTTGTCACTCGGCAAATCAGCGCTATATAATGTCTTATCTATAACCCATCAAGGTAGCCGCTTTAATAATAATAAAGAACACGGGATTTTTTCTATCTCGGCAGTATTATAATCCCATGCCCACACAATTAGCAAATCAGCGCGTAGTCTATAAGATAGCTCCCAACTAGAAATATAAATTACTAATTACAGATTAGTAATCCACAGTTAGGAATTACTAATCGATAATTGATAAGTTAATTTTTAATCCCATATTCAATTACGATTCTCCCACTTCCTTTGTCTAAGTGCCCTCGCGCCTTGTTGGCCTCAATTTGCAAAACCAGGAAGTAGAGGTTCATCAACCGTTCGTCATAGCCCCTTCCATTTGCAGTTTCCCTTGTTCGGCCAAGTGAATATAACGGCTATCATCCATTTCACATGTTGCCCAACGCACTTGTTAAAGCTTGTACACGATCAGAGGCAAATAATAATTACAAGGAAAATTGGCAGTATTCTGCAACTGATGATGGTCTCTGGGTTGTGGTACGGGGAATACATGAAGGAAGCAATTCCATGGACCATCAAAGGGCCATGCGCCTATGGATCCCATGCTTTATCAGGCACATGAAAATACTCATCCAGACCTCCTTCTCGCCCTGTAGCAGCGACGAAGTCATCGAAGCCCGCGTCGTCAGCCCAGAATAGAGGGTCATCAAGAACATCTAGCTCCTTTGGGTCCATATCACCCAGGATCTGCCAAATTCGTCGCCGATTTGTTAACCCACGAGGTACGTCTAGTCCCACAGGCTTATAACTCCAAACCTTTGTCCGGGCTCCATCCCATAGCTCTTCATTCGAGAGTATGGTTGGCTCAGTAGGACGTGTCATAAGCTGCCGAACCAATCGTTCCCAATCCCACTCTTTGCCGGGTACGTCGGGGAATTGTTGCACTTTATTTACGTCAAGATCCCAAAGGAATGGAATTTGGATAAACAATTGCTTCCAGTACCACTGGGGTAAGAGGTTATTAGGAGCGTGGGTTGCCAAATCGGACCCAAGGTGACTTATGATCTTGTCCTTCAACTCTTGAGGTAAACTGTTGAACCGTTCCTGAAAAAGGCGAGAACTTTTCGAAGGTTGCGATGAGATATGTTGTAAATTTTCCAGTAATCGATTTGTAAGATTCGGAATATGTAGAGGATCGATTATCCACTGTCCCCTATTAGCAAAGGAAGAGAGAAGCCTGGAAATCTTAAGCCTACCCATTGGCCGGTGTCCCCAGCAGTCCAGTGAGGAAGGTAGTAAGCAGTGTCTTGAGACCATACATACGTTCCTCTCGCAGTTTTCCGCGGTACTGAAGCGGCGTGATCCCAAGCACCGTGGCCTTTCGGACCCTTCAAATATCGCGCATTGAGAGTAATCCAGATATCGCAGAAGGAATCCAATTTTGAGGTAGGTGATAGCTGAATGAGCTGACGAGCGATGTCCACACAGGCGCTATGAAAACCCATGTACCAATAATAGGTATGAGCGATACCACTGCAGGCATCAATGCGAATGCTCGTGTGCGGCTCTATAGTTTCTCCGCTGTGAACCAGCGTCATGGTACCGTATTCGAAGTTACTAGTGGCCACATGCCAAGTAATCAATTCCTCAGGTTTGTTGCATGACTCAAGATCGTCGTTTAAGTGTTGAGGTCCCTTGAGTGCAATTGCGTTGTTTAACCATTGCCCAGAGTCCCATTTGAATGGCTGAACGCTTCGACTTGTTATAGACAGCCTGTTTATCTCAAATCCACATAGTGAGCAGAGAGGTTTTTCTTTGCGAAAATACAGGGGGAAGCGGAAGAGTAGATTCGTGAAGCCAAACAGTGCAAGGATTTCTGTTTCTCCAAAGATTTACGCTCGTCTCTTTGATGAAGAAGCGTATGGTTGCGAATTTATCACAGTGAAGTTTGGATGAGAAATAAAAAGCCCACTGCGGTTGATCAGTGTAAGGTAAGACCGGGATTTGTGAGATATATGTATCTTGTTTTTGTTGACCCTCAGACGCGAGAATCCTGGTTACTTGAAACACGCCAACCAATGCACGACAAACACAGTCACGCCGAAGTGGACTGATAGTCGTCCTAATTTCACCTGCCTACTTCCCGTCCTGCGCCTTGTTATCCGCGTCATTTTCGGGTGCTTGCGAAAATTCGTTTCTTTAACATGGCCAAGCTGCAAGAACGTGGTAGACGTTTTTGCCCGATCTAAGCCTGGGGCAATTTCTCCTTGGATTTGAGTATTTGACGCTGTAAAATTGTCTATGATACTAGCGTTAGCGCCATTGAAGTGAGTATTCGACATCTCGTAGGTCATCAAGTCACTAAAAACATCTGGAAACTCATATTCTCTTCTAGGTATATAGTCTTTAAGTCGCATATCCATTATTTTGATCAGTGTTGAGCTGGCCAAGAGAGTTTTGACACAGTGGCTTGAGCATTGTTAACCAACGACCAAGACAAGGATAAGGAAGGATCGGGTTCAAGTTTATTAGTACTGTACGAACATCCGTGCCGTTAATCCATAACCAACACTCAGAGTCGGTCACGCCGAGTACCTCATTGTGTTGGTTACACAAGCCAGAACCCATCAGTTGTTACGCTAAAGCCCCTGAACTTTTATGAGTGTGATGCCTAGTGGGGGTTATCTGACCTTTCAGATGAGAGCGGTTTGGATATTTTTATCCGCTAGTGGGGATGCAACCTGTTTATTAACAAATAAAGGCATACTAAGTGGACGGACTTCCTGTCAGGACCCTGAAGCTAGCTAACCAGTGGGATTCCCACCAGGCGGTTAAACTAAGGGTAGCAGAGGCACAGTACTGCATGTATAACTGTTTAAAGATTTAGGTATATGCATGTAATTGTTAGCTCTGGCAAGAAACCCCTTTCAGACACTTTGCCCCGCGTCGATGATCATGTCTGTTGGCTACAACACGGAATTGGGTGGCTGAGCTCATTCTGCACTACAACCTACGAGTAGCTCGGACCTTGTATGAGTTTCATTTATCCCGCCATAGCCAAGTACTGGCCCGCTTGCCTGAGAATAACAAGTTACACACCCCACTTTAACAGAACCAACACTTATTATCTGCTAATGCGAGCAAGTTTAGGCCTTGTCTCTCGGTGTGACGCTTTGGTATGGCAAAATTCAGTCCTATCAAAGGTTCGACAGAAGATTTTAACGCCTGCAAGTACAAAACCCAAGTACAATCCAACTCAGTTCTTATTATCACCAGTGACAATTTGCGTTGTCACATGTGATACAGGATCACCAGGCTTGACACAGTCAGTATGATGCATGCTGGGGTCAGGGTCATAAGAATTGGCACTTACGTTGGCATCGATGGTCTCATCTGCATGAGGGCGCCAAAAGTCTTTTTTACCCTGGAACAAGCGGTTGAGCCACCCAGGCAGCACCCCCCCAGGAATACGCCACGTCCAGGGATCTTTGTCCTTCTTGTTGGCAGCAGTTAGCTTGCCCATCGAAGCTGTCTCGACAACCCACACAAGAACCTGAATAACGATATAGCTGCAGATACCCGCAATGAGACCATCCGCAATAGAAAAGGTAAAGGGCATGATAGCGATAGTTAAAAACGCTGGGACAGCATCACCCATATACCGCCAGTTAATTTCCACGACGGCTCGCATCATCATAGAGCCAATAAGAATCAACACACAGCCCGTTGCCCAAGAGGGTATTGATGCAAAGATAGGAGCAAAAAACAGCGAGATGAAGAAACAAAAGCCTGTGACCATGGCTGTAATTCCTGTTCGGCCTCCTTCACCAATGCCAGCTCCGCTCTCGATGAAGGCTGTGACCGGTGATGTTCCAAAGACAGCACCAATGGTGATACTAATGGAATCAACAAGATATGCCGTAGCGGATCCCTCAAAATCCTGGGTGTGCTCATCTATGAGGTTGGAGAATCGTGCCATCGAATAGAGTGTGCCGGTACAGTCAAGAATATCAACGTAGAGGAATGTGATAAGAGCACGTCCAAACTGGCCACTATATACGCTGATATCCCACTGTTGAACAGCAAGAATTCTCGTGATGGGATGAAAGTTCACAACCTTTTTGAAGAAGTTAAAGGAGTCATCGCCAACAGGAGTGTATGGAAAGGCTGTGATGGAGGTCCCTCGTGGCCAAGAACAGGCAGACACTAGGATGATACCGATCAAGATTGCACCCTTAACGCGGAACATGGTGAGAAGTACCGTCAGGATACCACCACAAAAGATGCCAAGCCAGAGGGTTGGGTTTTGCATTTTATGAGACCCGGGACAGGTGCCATCTTCCAACTTGTCGGCAGGAGAACAACCCGCTAGTGCAACAGGGGTTGAGACGGCGCCAGTGATGAGGCCAATACCTTCACTGTATGTGAGGCCGATAAGTGTCAAGAAGAGACCGATGCCGGCGCCGGTGGCTAGCTTGATCGACCGTGGGATGGCTCGGGCAAGCCATTGCCGGAGACCAAGTATTGTGAGGGCGAAGAAAATAAGACCCTCGACAAAGATAGCCGTCATAGCCACCTCATAAGGGACCGATCCTGTGCCATGGAAGCCGATGACCTAGATTGGATCAGGCGTTAGCGAGGATACGGAAAGCTCAGAGTGATACCCACATCATACGCAAGGTATGCGTTCAAGCCCATTCCGCAGCTGATACCGACTGGCCTGGTCAAACAGTTAGCAGTCGGTCGTCGAATCGTTTTCATCCCTATCAAGACTAACATGTTGGCGAGAGCACCGAGGAAGAACGTGGCCAGTGCCGAGATAGCAGCAGTGGCAGTCACCAAATCACGCTTGACCTCATTCTTGCAAAGAAGATAGTCTGAGTTTTCAGCACAGATGGGATCATCGGGAGTCGAATCGCAGACACAAGTACCGCCGCTGTCGGCGACAATGCTGGAATTGACAGCCAGGATATATGCCATGGCGAAGAAAGAGACGATTCCGGCTCGTATCTCTGTGGTAAATCGGGAACCAGGTCGCTCACGGGGCTGAACGCTTCAGTCAGTACATCTCTCCAGCGGTCCTCAGTCGGTGAATCTGACTCACATGACCGGATCCCTCCAATTGAAACCAGTGGCCTACACGGCTATTGGCCACGCCATCGTTAATTCGGGCAATCCAGGCCATGACGCGGACACGTTTGGGTGAAAATGATCCTCATGCAATGGGGGAAAATGTCCAAAAGGCAAAGAAGGGAAAAAGCCACTAGTGTTGATGTTTCAGGGACCCAAAAAGACACTGCCAGTTGCGTTGATATATAAACAAGTGCCACTAATACAGCCAAGAGAGATAACAAAAGGACGAGGGTAAATGGCTTGACCTGAATGGGAAGGTTGTTAAAACCCATCTAGCATCTGAGAATCTCTACTGGCGACATAGATGACCCCGGATCCGACATGCATTAGTCAAATTCTTGGAACGTCTAGACCTACGGGTTTTGGGGACTATTGGGGGAGTTCACGCCGGCTTGGCCTTAATTGGACATTTTTCCGTCGACGACTGAGGCGTAGTATGCACATGGGAGGCTTGGCTATGATAACGCAAGGATTATGATATTTTGTCGAGCCAATCACAGCAGCAGCTTTGGAGAATAAAGTTTCGGGGTGCTTTTATCGAGACTCCATTCTAGAAGAGGTATTCCAAACGACTGGTCTCGATGGTCTACTGCTTATATTTTAGTGTGTGCTACTATAGCTATCAGAGCCCTATATCCCTTGCAAGTTCTATTCTTGGCCACCAGCGTAACAATTTCCGTTAGTTTTGCCATCAAGGGTCTCAGTCATGGACCGTTGGGCCGAGGGGCGCTTATGTGGAGATTTGCTAGTCCTAACCCTGGCTGGACAGGGAGCTAGATGGGAAATGAAGATGGAGGATAGCTTAGAAGCATCGTCGTTGACAATTTGGTATATGTCGCGGGACAGCAGCAGATTCTACTGGTGAGACTATCACTTTTACTGAGACTACACAAGACCTGGTAGTGAGTAATAAACAATGTAGGCAACACACAAATGAGGGAGACAAGTGGTGAAATGATTGAAGGAATCCCTCTCCAGATCCACGACCTTTGGTCATCTTGCTACGTAGGTATCTTGGCATAAACAAATTCTATGGATTTCCAAACAGCGGCAGCAATCCAAGGCTACATGAGTTGGTCTTCTGTGCCTAAGCACTGGTTCGGCCTCTATGATCTCTATCATTTATTGATATAATTAATTTCTCACTTAAACTACCTGAACCCATTGTTACTATGCTTGATGACGGAGCTAATCAGATGAAAGAGCCCATTCCGCGATTCCCTCGGCGTGGAGTAACGTCGTGTCAAACGTGGGCACTGTAAGATCCTCCTGTTTGAAGACAAGCCTAAGCTCAGTACATGCAAGTACAACAGCATCGACGTGATTTTCTTCCACCAGTTTGTTGTAAGCTTCATCGAAGTAGGCTCTCGCAGCTTCCGAAATCGTGTCTTTGCTGAGTTCATCGAATATGAGGTTATCCACCTTGTTTCTGAAGCTTTGATCTGGAACGACAATTTGCAGACCGAATTTATCAGTGAGTCTCGACTTGTAAAAGTCCTCTTCCATAACTGCTCTTGTAGCCAAGAGTCCGACTTTTTTGAAGCCTTGACTGACTATTTTCTTTCCTGTAGGATCCACAATATGCAATACCGGCAAAGCGGTACTCTTTTCCAAGGCGTCGACAGCTTTATGGGCGACATTTGCACAGAGGGCTAAACCCTTCGCACCGCCATTTTTCAGGTCCTGCCCCGCTTGACACAGAAGATCGCTCATGCCATCGTAGTCCGGCCTCGTGACCATTCGAGCAATATCGGCGTAGTCGATTGATCTAATGAGCAGATTCGCCGAGTGCACACCACCCATCTTGGAGCCCACATGTCGATTAATCTCTTGGTAGTAAAGGGATGTCGTCCGCCAGGACATACCACCGATCAAGCCGACTACCCTCGTCATGTTGATGTTGCGGCCTTTCCTTCCAGATTAGTACTGTTCAACCTCATTCGATCAATTTGCGTAAGGGGAACCTACCCTACACATGAATTGTATCTCGAACAAGAGAACGAAGACTCGTGTTGTGCGAGAAGTGCTAATTGGATATCATAAAGATAGACTAAAGTGATTTGCAGGACTTGAAGGCAGTGGTAGACTGGTTGTATCAATCCAAATACGGTAATTAATTTGATCTTTGCTTTTGGATGACTCCAGTTCTCATCATTATGACCCATGCTTCCCCGCTGCGTACTAATCCTATCGAGGGATGGGTTCATCACGTGCTGGCGAAATTCCGCTCGCGTTTATTCACGGTAATCCGCGGTGATCAGACTGTGCTTTGTCAACCAACAAACGCATCGATGATTCGATGGAACGCGGATTGGTATGGTAAAGAACCAATGGATTTTCGATAACGAGAATGTCCATTATATCGCGATGCAGATGGTTCATATTCTACTTTGTGACGGACATAATTGCGCCAGGAAAATAGAATTATTTCTTACATCGTCTCGGAATATAGTGAGCAGGTCAAATCTTCCTGGATCGCGTTCTCTCTAAACTCTGTTATGTCTTCTTTGTTGATTATAGATACCTCCCCATCATCCCTCCTTGGTTCTAATTAAGCCGCTCTACTTCTTTCTACTGTACTGTTAAGTCCCAAATCCACTTGCAGCTTATCTAGGTCGGCTGACCAGACAATATCAATCCATGCCATAGAGCGAAGCCTATGGACCAGGTTATTCCATCTAACGCCCTGTGCTTTCATAATGTGGTGGAGGTCAATTATAAACTTTTCCCTGTCTTGTCCAACTTCTGTTAGAGCTCCAACGACGAGTACAAATAGTTCAGCGTGCTCTAAACCCGTCCAATCAAGTGTACATTCCTTGTACATCCTCGATAATCGCCCTCTCAAATGAGGAGCTACCACATTGAAGGTCCTATTACCTGCCAGAAACGTGACGGGGCCCGAAAGATACACGAGCACTGCTATTCGAACTATCTCATAAGTTGATAGACAAGGTGCCAAGGAGTGTTCGTGTATTTCTGGACAGCTGTGTCGCGGCAAGGTCAGGGTCCTATATACTGCAGCCTGGAGTTCTTCAAGCAGACCAGAATCTTCACTGAGATCAAGCTCGGATTTTCCAGCAGCTAGATTGGAAAGTTTAAGTAGCAACTCTAGAAGAACTTCGGTATCTCTGTGACTCTTTTGTTCAAGGTCCAGGAATTCGTCTGAAGCGTTGGGTTGTATGTACTGGGCTATAGAATGGTCGGCTTGATGAAGTGTGAGATAAGGTGTTTGATCTAGGATCATAGAACCAAGCAAGTCCATCCTGCAGATGTTAGTCATATTGCACGGAAGCTTCAACACAATCTCCATACCAGGTCGTTGTTACTTGCAGATAATGGGAACTGAGAGTATTTATGCCACCTCGATATTCAATCATTTTTTGCAGCCCCGACATATGTGTCTTCCACCGTACTAAGTTGTTGGTGAACATCTATTGACAGAGTCAGCTTGAGTACTGATAGCCAGTAAGCTAGAACGGACATCATAGCATGCCAAATTCACCACTACGCCGATAATGGTTTCGTGAGCGATCAGCTGAGGGCCATCAAGCTGATTTCTCAGGATTTCAACTGATGCGTTGTAATGTGTCAAACTGCTAGTGCTCTCTCGAGGAACTTGTCCTCCAGTTCGCTCAGGATCTATCTCAAGACGAGCAAGAATTAAGTGCATAGCACTATCATCAGCAAATGCAAGAGCAAAACAAAGCTCACGCATGAGCTTACAGACGGGCGCCTCCTGGTCTACAGCTACTGCGTATTGTTAGAACTTGCATGCTTGTTTGATGGGATCATGGAACAACCAACAGAAATGGAGGATATTGCTCGTGCGGGTGGACATAGAATATCTGCTGGGCTTCTGGTAAGGGCTCAGAGATGGGACTAGATTCAGAGAATGTCGAGACCCGAATGCGCAAGACGACGTTTCTGGAGCTTGAATACCAAAAATAGAAGTGTCGGAGTTCGCTAGAGGGTTTTTATGTAGAGCTCCTGGATACTGCGATGTAGATTCGATAGATTTCAAGGTCATTTCTATCTTCTCGTTTGGGCGGGCGCGCCTCCGCGTGACGCCGATCGGCTTCATCACATGACTGTTGATTTTCCTCTGTGTCTTTCGGTCTTTTATGTCCTCCGGCCGAGCAATATTGACAAACATTAAGTCTGCCACAGGTGGAAGATTGCTGACTCGGGACGTTGACATTGTAGATGTGGGATGGAGGTGGAGAGGGGAGATGTGATGTGTAAACGCGTTTCCAGGGGGCTATTCTTGGCAAGTCACCCGTTTTAAATGCACCGCTATGTTTGAAGAAGTGGTCCGTGAGTAACTACGGTAAAGGTACGTAGGATTTTGGTTGTCAGCACTAAAGCTCAAAGTAGTTCCTAGTGCGCCCGCTAGAGAGTGCTTCGAGGCGTGATCGACTAATTTCGTATTTCAGCTACGATAATCTAGCAATCGCTTTGAGTAGCCCTTATAACAGCGCACACGAGTTATTGGTATTAACCGCAGATATGTTTTAAAAAAGACGATCTCAGTTGGTGACTCCACCACTAACAGAGATATACTGTCCTGTGATCCATCGCGCTTTCTCAGAAACCAACAACAGTACAGCATCAGCGACATCCTTTGAAGTACCGGCCCTATTAGCAGCTCGTGTCATCTCGATTGAGGGCCGTTGGAATTCATCAGCAAAGGCTGCAGGGAT
Organism: Fusarium stilboides; assembly: GCA_014822085.1. Lineage (NCBI taxonomy): Eukaryota > Fungi > Ascomycota > Sordariomycetes > Hypocreales > Nectriaceae > Fusarium > Fusarium stilboides. Next base: position 57,688 of record JAASAY010000460.1, read on the forward strand.
TGAACCTGTCATCCCCCAATTCTCTCACTGATCAAAACTTTACATTGCTTACTGCAGTCTGTGCCAAAGTTTGATGCTTCGTCCCTTTGGAGTTGTTTTCACTAGGTGCATCACTGGCTGATACGTTTCTCGAGGCCTCGCGGAACTGCTTCTCGATGTATGCCGAGGCTGATGTTGAAGCCCATGTGCCGAGTCGATCACAATACGCTATCTTCATTCAAACTGTTTACACACTCGCCCACGATCCACTCTTTCTTGGCAAATATTCGGTGAGGCTGTTAGATTGGCCCAACGTATGCGTCTATACGACGAGTCTTAATACACCAGTCTGACTCCTGTTGAGGCATTAATGCGTCGCTGCGCCTTCTGGCAGTTGTATGCGGGAGAAAAATCTCTAGCTATGTTGAGATCGATGCCTATAGTTATATACGACCACATGTTTGAGGATGGTATTACAACCGTGAATCCATCTGATAACACGAACGAGTTCGTGCACTGAGATCATCTATACAATGTATCACAACAGACAAGCTGACCTAAAGTACCAGCTTCACCCCAGACTTCATCGCTAATGTGCAACTTTGGATCAAAAACAGTCAAAACTATGAAAGCGGTGGACTCTTGACATCCGCCTCCCAATAAAGCCTTGGTCGATTATGCGTCAACTTTGCCACTTGCCTTGATGACTCGCCGTCCTCTCTCATACTGAACAATACTTCCCGCCTAGCTGAAGGTCAAGTTCATGCCATGCAGGACAAATTCGCGGCTCTGATAGCAGATATTCATATAACATATCATTGTCTTAAAATCCATGTCACAAGGAAGTTGGATGAAATTGGTAATTTTACCCAAGCTGCCGAGTATAAAGACATGCTTCTGCTGCGAAAGACTGAGATTGCACGAGACATGATGAAGTTCTTGCAAGATGCTCCATTCTGGTCACTGCAGATGAACGGAGAGCCTTGTGTAAGTGAAAGTCAATTCTCTGCATATATTTTGGGCTATATTATAACGATTGATATGCTATACTGTACTTAGGCTGAGGAAATTCGTCTTGTTGGTGTCAATTTGCTTGCAATTATACAAGAGCCCTCGATGCTTACTGCTGGCTCATGCTGATTTCACGATTCTGTTGGACATTCTATCCCAACTCGCTTCCAGAGCCTCAGATATGTTGCGAAAGGAGATATCTTAGTCAAAAGCAAAATTTGGTCGCGCCAAGGTTTCTATATAGCCGTCTGTGTATATTCGTACATAAGACGATCACACCCCTTTTCAACCAGGATACAGTAGACGATGCCATTACCGCCTCTGATCGAACAGATCTCATATGGTCGGTGACTAGTCTGACTTATCTTTTAAGCAACTAGTGATTATCCTTGCATCAATTTCCAGTCTGGTCGATATCCAACCAGTGCCCAAAACAAGAGTCTCAATCGTTGCGCCAGACTAATAGTTGGCACTGGGGAGACCTTCATGTCGATCCATGGTATTCTAGCGTCCCGGTCTACATGTTCAACGTAGGCCAGCTTGTTAGACCTCCTAAATACTGGTCCCAGGATGAGATCCGGAAACAGGGTGGGCCGAGAGCTCGAAGCACCCCTCATTAAGCACCAGACCAGCCATTGAAACCACGATGGCCAGGCCTCACTGGTATGATATTGACGGTTCGATTTGTCGAAAACGCGCATCTTGGGCTCCAGCGTGGCTTGGTATCTTGAGAATGCAGAAGATACGTCGGATGCTGTCGGATTGTGATGTTTTTGAACAAGGCTGCAAAGCTCGTTTGCGAGCGTCACGGCAAACTCGAGGGCGTTGTTCGCGCCTAAAGCTTGAGCTGGTCCAACCTTCTCTTATTAGATACGATGTTGCACAGATATCGCGACTTTCTTACCTTAACTGCTGCGTCTCCAAGAAACACGGCTCTGTCATGGTACCACTTATTCGAGATACCTTCGTCCATCCAGTCCAGCTTGGAAAATGTTCGCTCATCCCATATCCTCCCAATACTGAGACCGAGCTCGCGAGAGAAACATTGAGTTCGATATCGATCCATGAATTGATCAGCGTCTTCGTCAGTATATCTTGTGCGTCCCTGAGATGGAGGGCCAGGCTGCAGTTCGTAGAGTATCCAGCAAGCTTCATCCTTTCCAGCCGCATAATGCATGAACCAGCCATGGTCATGACGAACAAAAAAGGTACCTGCTGTCTGTTCAACGTGTTCAGGGAGACGGGAACGGCCATATAGAATTTTGAAATGGTGATCAGTGAAAGTGGCTTGACCGTCGAGTGCTGCAGGATCAGCCTCAACAAGAAGACGACGTAACATGCTATGTACTCCATCAGCGCCAACTACGATACTGCCTGTGACTATGATGCCGTCTTCAAGGTGCACTTCTACGCCATGTTCGGTCATCTGGACGCTCTTTAGCTGGACACCGGTTTGCAGGTGTGTCTCTAAGTTCGTCAATCCATTGCTCAGGATTCTGAGCCAGTCCCGTCGAGTGAGGCGCATCGTCGGGTAGCCATGGCTGTCGATGAGAGTTAACATATCGCACTTCACCTAGGTTGCCGAACTCACTTCTCCTCGATCGCCTGAAAAAATTGGCTGGGGCCAATAGATCCTCCATCAGTTCCTAAGTGAACCCAATGCTTCATATGTGTCGCGTTTTGGCGTGTGTCCTCGAGCAGATCAAACTGATCAAGAATGCGCACCCCATGTGGCAGGAGAAATTGAGCTACTCCTCTAGCGTCCAGAAGCGTATCTCGACTTTCCAGAATGATATAGTCGATGTCAGCAAGCTGTAGACATCGCGCCAGCGTCAGCCCCGCAAAACCGGCTCCTATGATAATCACTTTGAATGCCATCGCATAAGTTGTAAACTGAAGAATTTGCCAGGGCGCGAGGAAGGGATATTTATGCGTTGAACTATAATCAGGGCTGACGTGAGATGTCTTACTCGGGTGGGGGTTAGACTTGGGTTTCGAGTAGCCAATGTCCACGGGCGAGGAGTCGGAATTTGCAGGGATTAGACCAGGGTTGATTGCAACCTCAATACGCGCCCTAAGGCCACTTGAAACACTATGACGATACATCACAGACATAAACCCTTTTGATTCGTGTAGAATAGTATCTTCGGGGGTTTCAAGCCTTCTATGTTCATTAGAAACGACTCTACCTTCAAAGATGGATTTACTAGTAAGCCAGCTTCAATAACCATATGATCCTGCCAAGGCAGATAATAAGGGTTAGTACCTGAATGAAAAGGACAACTAGCGGGCTTCTGTTGATATTTGTTGACATATCACTGGGCCCTGTTGTGCTACCCCCTGTTTTATATTAGCGTGCATGGCAATTATGAACTGGCGAGTCCTTACTCACAAAGTATAGTATTTTAAGCTGAAAACTTCAAAACTCACACTCATTTCCACCAAAGCAAGTCAATAATAACACGAGTCACAGACGATCTTGTCTCTGTATATTTTGCCTTCCAGATCTTACATATAGGTTCTGACAATCTTGGGGTGAAGATAGCATCGAGTTCAGTTATCCCTCGTACGCAGGATGGATGGGCCCCATACTGCAATAATAACTCTGCCACTTTAGCGAGCATTCTGAGGCGAGACAAAGCTTGTACTTGCTCTCTTGCCATTTGGCGAAGCCTGGCGAAGTAGAACTTGCCCACAGTGGTGTCACGATACGACGCATTAGGGTTTGCACCGTACCGTAGCAGCGTCTCTAGCATACCGAGGTAAACGCTACACAGATTTTGCGATGATTCGTGTTGAGAAGATTTGAAAATCGCGTCAACAAAATCTCCAATGTGATCTTGGCTGGCGAGAACGCCGTTGATGTCGATATTGTGGCTTGTAAGCAAGTCAAGAGTTCGTCTCTGTCTTTCAGCCCATGTATGAGTTGCGCCAGGGCTTGAAATAGTATCGCTGCACTTATCAAGCCACCGCTCCCAAATAGAAGATGTGATCAGATAAGCTCGACCTTCCTCTGAACCTTCAGATCGTGCCCACAACCAGGATAACAAACCTCCAGTTGCTGGCCTTTGGACTTGTTTTGCTGAGCCAGAGATTCTGCGATTAGGATCAGAGCCTCGACTGAGCAGGAGCGATATGACTCTGGTTATATCTGGCCCGTCATCATTGCCTTCGACAGTCTCATCAAGAGCATCTCGGAGAAATACACTGTCAAAAACACCCTCTGCTCCTGGCCGTAACTCAGGTTGCAGCGCAAGGTAGCCAGACAGGCCCTTGGATATAGCAAACTCGACGAATCTATTGCGCTCCCATGGGGTATCGACGTTGTGTGTGGCCGCTGCCTCTTCCATAGTGTAGCGAAGCTCGTCTACTAGCTCAACTTCCGAGTAGCCAGGCTCCTGGTCTATCAGATTGGCATAGAAAAAGGCGTCTGTGATAATCCGAGATAATACACCACTCTGGAAATAATGTTTCTTGACCGGCATCATCTTAACTAGGGCAACATAGGCTCGAAAGATGACCATTTTTGGGTCGAAATTGGGTGCATTCTTGTCGAGAAAGTCAGCCATCTCCTGGGTTAAAAAAAAGTCACGGACTGTGCGATGTAAAAAGTCGATTCTTGGTCCAAGATAATCGATTGCCGATCGGTCCGCTTGTATCTCGAGCAAACCCTTGCAACGGCCATCGAGACGACGGCGCATTTGTTGACGTCTCCGGAATATGTCGTGGTTGTCCATTGGAGTGATGGGACACTTCAATGCCAGTTCATCAGAGTCCACGCACTGGTCCATAAGTGAGTATACCATGATACTCAAAGGCTCTTGTGCCTGAAGCGCTGTCTTGAAGGTCCTCGCCATTTTGTCGTGGTAGAAAGGGTCAATGTCGTTGAGCATGTGCGTGAAAAATGCCTCCAGATCTTGCGGAAACTCATCGACTCGTCGTTTCAAGCTTGAAATGGAGTCGCCATTTGTCAATCCCGATTCTATCGAACGCACAACTAAGAAAACCCATAAGAAGACTCCCTGTGCCTTCTTCGTGATCTCACGCAAAAGTGCATCGCTACTGGTTGAGTATTCATCCCAGTTAGGATGGGTTTGAAACATCCCTCTCGTGTAGTTGAGAATATCGTTTCGTGTAAGATCTTGGAGCGATAGGCTTTGAGAGGCACGCCCCCCGTAGGCATCCTCAAATACATTCCACGGCCTGCTGGAGACACAAATCTTGATCTTGGCTGTTGAAGCTAGTCGTTCAAGAATCTTGATGACTTCCCTATGATTTCCTGAAAATTCGTCCAGGCCGTCGATAAAAAAGCAGAACCTCATAGGCATATTGTCGTTGATAATGAGGCAGTCCACAACTTTGCGAAGTTCATACATGAGCCATGGTCGTCCTTCCTCCACAGAACAGAGTTCAGCATTCCAATTATCGATGAGTCCCAAGTCTTGAATCTTGCTTGTCAACTGTGGTGCTTTCCGAAAAATGTCAAAAAGAAGAGATCGAAGTAGCCCATCCAAAGATTTTTGTAGTCGTGTTCCAGAACTCCAGAAGAAATGACACGCCGTTACGCATTCCAGCGGGCGAGACCAGGATGATAAAAAATCAGCAGTGTGTGGGTGGTCAGTAAGAAACTTCATCAGGGTTGGTTTCCCGGACCCCGCCTTCCCGGAGATCCAGTAGATACCGTTTCCTTCTTCCAACCACTGAGCAAAGCTCATCCTTGGATGAAGCTCCAGGGGTATCTGAGATGATTCAAATTCCAATATCCAACGAAAGGTTTCCTCATACGCTTCAACGATAGTGTCATGGCGAGCCTTCATAGTCTTGAAATATAGCCCACGAAGAAGTCTTTGTTCCCAAGAGATGTCCCGGCCATTTGTAGCTAGGTCGAGCAGCATACGAGATAGTTCGGGAAACTTTCGGCGACCAACAACGCTATTCTCTGTATGAGAGTCGTAGTCCTTGTTCATCGATGCTTGGAACTTTAACTCATCAATGGCTTTGGCTATTCCGTCCAGCTTGGCTGATTGACCAAGTTCCATAGAACGGCTGAATTCGTTGAATTTCCGTAGCTCCTGTAAGATACCTGACTGCGTATTACTGAGAATATTAGATAGATCTCCAGACGGCAAAGAGTTTCCCGATTCACACCTTGTTATGGCTAGAATGTGCATGATGAGCTGTTCACGGAACTGCTTCATTCTGTTTTCCAATTCGTTAACTTTTTTTGTTTCCCATGTTGCCCTTAATGCCTGTCGGAAATCGTCAATCTTGCTACCTGTTGATCCAGATATTCCCTTGATAAGGCTTTGCAGTTCAAGTGCTGTATGTCTGCAGTTATCAGAAAGCTGCCGCAATGTTACCTCATCTTGGCTACTTTGATGTGCAATAGCTGTACCCCGGCCTACGCAATCTAGTTGGTCGACCAGCGCACAAAGATAAGCACATATATCGTCTAGCGTTTCGTGGTCCTTTCTCATTCCCCTGGAAGACGCAGAAATCACACGGCTTGCACTGACCAGCCTGGAACCGAAATCGACAAATTGCACGACTGCAGCTGCGACACCCAAAGCAGTAAATGGGTCCATTTAGACATGAAGCTTCTTTGAGCTGTGAGACGGGGCTTATTTGAAAGCGTTTTCGTTTACCGGGCGTTACACTTGTATGGAACTTAGCCCCAAAGTTGTATTTGTTAGTAATCGCGGACGCGCTGCTCTCTAAGCCTCCCCGTCTGACCACCCATTGCCATCAGTGCCGTTTATTAGGACTAGCTTCAGGCAGACACTGCAACCCCCAAAATCAACTTTTGCAAATAGACACAGTCAGGCGGTCCGCTAAATAATCTGCACTCTGCCTAACTTTAGATAGGAGGGACCAAAATAATTTAAGTACTTTAGGATATCTTTAGCCTAAAATATGCTTTAATTATTATAGTAACTTATCCTAAAGTTAGGTAGAGTGCCAATTATTTACTGACCCACCTGATAATATACCCAGTCTAGACTTTCTACCTTAACTTAAAATGAGCAGGGCTTTTTCATCACTTTCCGCTATCTTGACCTCTATTGATCATTTAATTGACTTGTTTACCCAAACAGTCCATGCTATACCCGTGCAGCCGGCGGCAGTGATAATGGGGCTTTCATTATTACGTCGTAGAGCCAGGATATTCCTCCACCAGCTGCAGGAAGATCTACACCCGGGCGAGCCGATCTCGACTACAAGTGTGCAATAGTGCGGGGTTAGCTTTTTAGCTCTTGAGTTGGCTTCTAGCGTAGAGTGCTTGTAATAACAATAGATAAGCGAATAATTAAACGTGAGTGGGGGAGTAGTGGCAGGCACATGATTAAGAACAAGCAAAATGCTCTTGCAGAGCTTGTATATATCTATCTCCCCGCTGCCTAAGTCCCGAGTCCCTTCAAGTCGCCAGAACCACACCGGTGCGCTCGGCTGCTGATCCCGAGACTCGATTGGGTGGCCTTGAGCTGAGGCCATAACCCCCCACACAATAGGTGCACTGGAGCCACTTGTAGTCAAGTTATTGGTAGGTCTTTGTTAATGACGGGGCTTACGGAGAGGACTTGGGTTGTTCAATTCCTAAAATTTGGTTCCCTGCTTGGACTGAGTGACTGGGGCGAACCCAGAACACAGCCATAAAACACCTCGGCATTTTGTTTTTATACTCGACCACCTACTTATCTCTGTCCTTACCATTTGACTCTGAATTTTTCATGCGACGTTTTTCGACTCTTGATCATGTTTTTCGAACATGACCTTCGATCATTCTCTTCCTGTTAACGCCACTGGCTTTGTAGGCCCATTGCAACCTATTGAGATGAGCTGCGAGATCTGCGCCTGTCTAGAGAAACTTTTCACTGTGGATGAGATGACAATTTACCTGGAGAAGGATCACATATATGAGAAATGTTGCGCATGCCACAGTTCGTTGTTCAAATGGAGCGCGGCGAGATATCACGAAAGTGATGTTTGTTTGAAAATGACCAATTTCATTTCGCACAGATACCCCCTTGACAGGATAAGACTCATACCAAGGTATGTCAAAACTCCTTGGATTGGAGTAGACGATTATAAAGGACGCGAAAGAACTCGAATAAGTTAAAAAATAACTTAGGGAGGGAAGTTAATTTAGCGAAGGTTTTAGAGGATTATATAGTCTTAAAGAGGGCCAAAAAGTTAATATTACAGAAGATTATTTATATATCAGTTTAAACGCAGTAGGGTATGCTTTTAACTTTGACAAAGAAAAGGGCGATTTATAGTTGAGGCATAATACTCTATGCTCACACTATAGCTAGTCGTATTTATGCAAGACATAAATTCGACCTCGCAATCATTCCATCTTCTTCCTAATAAAACGTCTGTTGTCCACTAAGATGAGGAAGATATGAAACTAAATCTCACTCTCGCGGGGGACTGCCCGGATTCCGCTGTATTCAACCTAGTTCTGCGTCGATACGCTTGAGACATTCTCAACTTCAATTACAGCATGAAGGTCAAGATTTTCTCATCATCTCATGCCCTGCCTGAACCCCTGAAAAAGATGGAGGCCACTAGCATCGAGGTTGCTGCCAGAGTGAAATTCACCCATTGTGCAGCCCTCAGCCCCTGTAAATAACTTTCTGATCTTGTGTCGCCCTCCATGTCGCCTGCGACAGAAGTCTGTACAGCTGTGGCCACCGCTAGACCGAGGGCCCGACCGACATTGTTAACTGTTTGTAAAAGGCCACCACCGAGAGATTGGTCCTCTAGTGGCAGAGACTTGGCGGTTATCAGACTGAAGACAGGCCAGACTATTTCGACGCTCATACAAAGGCACATCGCAGGGAACCCCCATGCCCAATAAGTGGTGCTTGCCGGAATAGACGGCAGGGCAAAGAGAAATGGAGACACGGTGCTACAGAAGATGCCAAAGGTAAGGACTGTAAACGAAGGGAGATGGTTTAGTGCTGGGAAAACGGCGACTGAGACAAGCACTGGAGCCCAGTTAGCTAATCTAACCCCAACCCTAAGAGGGGAATACTTGCAGCCTGAAACTCCAGCAGGTAGAAATCGGAGCGTTGCCTGCAGTTCGTCTAGACCCAGGTAATTTTGATAGCTGACCAAAGCACAGATAGTTAACACGTGTGTACACCAAGAAGGATGGAGCATGCCAACACTCACAAGTAAGTAACAAACACTAGAAACCCGTTAAAGGAGGCGTAGAAGCAGCCAACAAGCACAAAAAGCGCCGAGAACTGCTTCTTCTTGAACAAGGACATGCGAATCAAGGGCGAACGGTCTGGATTTCTTTCCAGTCGACGCTGGTAGAATACAAAACCGCCGAGACAAAGTACAGACATAACCAACAATGGCGGTATCCACGGCGTCGACCACCCAACGACGTTTGCCTGCGTCATAGCCACAAGCAGTAAGGTCAGGCCGCTGGAGATGAGGATGTCCCCAATCCAGTCGATTTGAGGCTTCGCTCTTCCTTCTCGCTGGTGATTTTGTGCTCGGGTCGCCGTTCGCATAGATGTACCAGCGGTGACAGCGAAGCCAGAGGCGGTAATACAGGCGGAAGCGATAGTAGGTATCCAGAACACCCACTTCCAACCAAGAGCAGATCCTACGAAACCTCCCAGAAGGCTGCCGATGACTGAGCCTAGAGAGGCTAAAGCTGACATTGTGATGTACGCCAAGTTTCTGGATGGGCCCGGCGGAAACGTAGAAGCCATGATACCGATCCCAGAAGGCATGATCGCCGCAGCCGACATGCCTTGTGTGGCTCTCAATACGTACAGAGGGATCTCGTACCTGGACCAAGGGAGGCATAGTGTAGACAGTGTAAAGATGACAGAGCCTGACAAGAAGCACAGACGTCGACCATGAACATCGGCCAAACGACCCCATAATAGCATTAACTGCCGGTAGAGATATTGTAGATGGACACAACAAGTTGCTGGCGGGAAGACGGTATGTTCATGGAGGTACCGAGTTCAGGTAGAATGATAACAATGGACTGGGAGTTGAGGACCTATACCCAACTTATTAGCCCTTCACAAACTGCAATCATATTGAGAAAGATATCGGCTAGGTCCATACAGTGAGAAGGGCAGCTCCGGACAAGACGGCCACGAGTAGGACGGCTCTGACTCTCGAGAGGACAGGAAATTGGTAATCATTCGAAGTCGCATTCGAGTTCGACTGGGTTGCATCACCCTGACTTTCTTCGTGCGAATCGAGGTTGGCTTGGAGCTCCATGTTTGTAACGGGAGGTTGTCTCCTTTTTGTCATCTTGTCTCAAGATCCTACCGAATGATCTGAAATTCAAGGCTTCAAAGTTGAAGGGTCTTAGGAATTCCGGGAAAATGAAAGGAAAGTCATTTTGATAAGTAGACAAAGCCGCAAGCTCCATGTTCGCGTTGAATTCCTTGAGTGTTCCCCGCCTCGAGAACCCTGTATCCAGGATTGCGTTATCAGCGTTACCAGCACGCCAGAGTGATTGATGGACGCACTTGCCTAGCTTGGTTTAGCCAACTAGAGAATTGTAGAGACAAACTTTTTTTAAACCACAGGCTCTCTTGTGACTCCCAATTATAACCTCGTGAGCTCGCAAGATAAGGAGCGTAATCATACCAGACTCCCGTGGCACAGCGCAGCGTCAAATAGGCTAAGATAGGTACTCAACCTAGAAGCCAAAAAGTGCACTCGCGGACTGAATTTGTTTTTTAACTAATCAGATCATAATATGGCTTGACTAGTAGCTATTCTATGCCAAATATTGTCTGATTCGCCATCGTGGTAGCGCCAGAATTATTATATTAATGACATCCTCCTCGCTCCTTACCGATACAAGTACCTAGGCCTGCCAAACCTATACCCGTCGAACTCTCTACTAGGAAGCCATCTGGCTACATCATCAAACGTCTCGTACTCCAGTGACAGTGGACTAATGTCTTCTATCTCTATATGGGATGGCCCCTGTTTGAATAGTTCCTTGTCTCTCTTATCCGACCGAATATTCGACGTCTGGTGTCTATACATTTTGATCATCCTTAGCCACCGACGACCAGAGCCAGTGCCACAACTGGTGTCCTCACACCAGAGCACGCCCTTTGTTTCCTCGTTAAGGATCGGATGCTCAGTCGTTTCAAAGTCAAGGTTGGCAAGCCACCCGAAACTGAGCCGATCGTAATTAAACCACTCATTCCTGATCCGAAGAGTAATATAGCTATCCCGGTAAAGGGATATATCTAAATGATGTATCCACGAGTACAATGTACCACAGTGCCGACAACAGTAGATGTGATTTTCACACATTCTGGGTACTTCGCGAGGACCAGAAGAGAGTCCTGATAGTGGGAAACACGTGCAATGCGAAGATGTCATGCACTTTAATATCGAGTCCTTTTGGTCCGCAAAGTGCTTACAAAGATATTTGCAGCTCTGTAACTGCTTGTCCAGTTGGTTTTGAATGTTTTGCATGTCTGCAGTCTGATGGTAGGCCACGCGCAATAGACAGAGGTCTCTTTGAACATGCACATAGTTCAGACATGGTACAGGCCAAGAGAGCTCGAACGTTGGAGCGCAGTAATGCGGGCCGCAATTTGTACTCTTGGGAAAGTTCGTATATAAATGTCCAGGGTCCTTACAAGCGAAGCCTTCTTCGATATCATCAAATAGACCGTGGCGTTTTATTCTTCGTAGCTCGCTCGACAGTTTATAATGTTCACAAACCGTGAAATGACCAATGGCTCCCAGGCAGGAGGCTTTTCGTTCTGGATTTGTGGGAAAGAAAAAAGCAGGATGCCAATCATCGCAGCTGAAGCATAATTTCGGCTTCCAAAGAGATCGCATCCTTCGCACTAGCTCACCTGAGTCGGCGAGGAGAGCGCATCTTATACAAAGATGTGTACGCAAAAGGATATTTCTGATTATTCGGAGTTGCTCGAAACCCGCTTCAGTTATGCAGTAGCTTTCGGGTTCCGATTGGAGAGTTTCGAGACGGAAGTCTTTCAGAGCCGCATTACGAGACAGACGACGAAAGAGACGAGAAGTTTGACGGAGCATATAGATAGAGCTGTGTGGAAGGTGTAACATAATGTTGAGTAGGAGTTCGGGGGGTAACTGAAGTAATGGGCTCGGGACAACAATAATCTCTGAGCCATGCTGAGACGGGTCGGCCTTCGGTAACGACAAAGGATCCTTCTCGGTAGGTGTCACAAAGTCTACAACGACAGGCCCTGGTGGTGTAGGTCGAATCGCCTTCAGTAAACGGGAACGGAGCGAAAGCCTCTTCACAACAATGGTGAACCAGGCCCAGGTGCCCATGGTTGTGATGTCTAGAATGAATCTCGCCCTTGAACGTAATGTGAAAACCGCTTTGTGACAGACAAGATATTCCAGGACCTGCTTAAAATAACAACTTGGGTCAAAGGGGTATCTTGTGTTGACCATGCGACTTACAAAGGCTTGAAAAACGGGCCGAAAAGCTTTTGGTGGTCGTGCGTTGATAACCATGCTCGACAATCCACCCGAAAAGGGGCCGGCATCACCACCAACACAGAGCACAGTCTTTTTCCTTGGGATCTCGAAGGCGTCATACCTCAAGACCAGCACAATTAATTTCAACTTGCAATGCAGCACGCCTCTACCTTTCAAGTCATAGAAAGGCTACTTTCCACTTTACCAGAGCTTAATAGACTGGTCTATTCGATCTCGCAGGATGAGCCTATATTGATGTTATGCAACACAGACCCCGTCTTTGGTAAGACCTGATTATATGCTGGTGCGTCAAACAGTTCAATACGATTAGCCTCCTTGGTGGGATCATGGCGGGGATAAAAAGCGAAATAACAGAAAGTGTACAAAGAGGAGAAAGCATGAAAAGATGCATCAATCGTTTCTGGGTCGAAATGTTGGAGATGCTGTCTCCTTTTGAAGTCCCTCGCAGCCTTGCCCACTTCGATGATTATTCTGTTTGCTCTTCGCAGCCTTGGTAGAAGCTATAAGTCATGAAAGCCAGCTAACCTCTTTCACGCAGCAGAAAAAGATAAAGCTAAGGAGCCGTATCGGACTACCGAAAGAGGTCTCAGAATTTAAATGATCTTGTGACTGACTCAACGGACAAGGGAATGCTGAAAAGAAGATGAGACGTAGGGTAGTCTATCACAATAACAAAGAATCGGAGAGAGAGGGCCGACCCATTGAGATAAGTGACCCAGGAATACAAAACTTACTTACCTCTAATGTCGGATAAGTCTGTGGGCGAGTCAGCGTTGCTCAGCTGCTACTGACTGGTAAAGTTTGGTGGCTCAATTGTGAAAGGCTTCATAGTGATTGGATGTCATCACGCGAAGTGAACATGTGGGGTTGAAGTCACGATAAGCTAAGACGATAAGATTTGTATGCTAACCCATGTAGGAAATGGGTAGCCCATTCGTGACTTATCTGTGTAAACCCGCTGAGAGCCGAAAATTGTTAAGCCTGGTTGTCGGCGACGGGGAAATCTTGGGCCGAGATGTGAGTATGCCAAAGACGTGGCTCTTTTGAGGCTGTTGTCTGATGAGCCAACACACTTTCGATCAAGGGGATTTGAGATTTCTGCCTTCCGCCCCAAACATTAGTCCTTCTCGGAACAGCCATACCTGTGTTGCGCATTATTGAGTCACGGATCATGGAGTGCAGAATACTGGCGATAAAAGATACGTCGTGCTTGAGGGGGCTACAGAGTACAAGATCTGCTCATATTTTGATCCAGTAGACACATCCTTCACATACGACCATACCTATCAGAAAGCTCGGGATCCCGTCCGCTCTCCCATAGATAAGCTGGTAAGGGGCGGATTAGTAGTTGGGTCGGTGACGACCAGCGAATCCCCGCTGTTGTATGTTCTGTTTTTTGCTTCATCTTATAGCTCGGTTCTTTTTGCATGGAAAAGACAACTATCTATGATGGTCAATGCGACCTACTGTTTTCCCAGTGGATAATTCTCCGCACGCTTTTTCTTCCAAGTCCTATTGAGCTGCCTCGGCAAGGTGAAACTCTGGTACATTTACGATCAATATGCTTGCGGTGTCTATCTGATGTGAAGGTTAAAGATTGGACTTTTGACCATAGGCAAAGAGAGACAACAGTCGTTATTAAAGAAAGGTTGATCTTTGAGTATGCCAACTTCTGAAAACATTGCTCTACCAATTCCTCCGCATCTCATTTACGCCATGCTGATGTATCATTCAAATGGGACGTTTAAAGGATCTTCTGACTACACTCAGGATGCCCTGCAAATTAAACCGAGACGACGCTGAGCGGCGGTACCTCACGAAAATTTGCAGCACGAATAGTTTGACCTCGCCAGGCTCTTTTGTAGGTGCGAAGGTGAAAATTAAGTGATGATAGATCTTGGGACAATTGTCTTATTTAAAGCATAAGGTAGCGAGTTGCCCCGGAGCATTTCTGAAAGGGTTAATCATCTTTACAAATTTGCAATAGAGCTTGCTAGCCCTTCAGAAATAAACGAGACTGGAGATTAACCTGCTCCGGCAGTTGGCAAAGTCATCGCTAGATATAATAATACCGCCTCAACTGCCTAGTTTCTCAAACTTAATTAAACAGGTTGACTCCTATGGGAAAGTTAGTCCTCAGTCAATATTGATGCTAAGGGGATATACGAACCTTTACTTTAGGAAATCGCTCATCATAAAAAGTCTCAACACGAGCTGTGATCGCAGGACTCGTATCCTCAAAACCAGGGGCTATTGTAGTCTTGTACTCTCGGTAGAGCGCAGCAACCAGAGTCGTCATTTCCGCCATCGCAAGACTATCCATATCAGCATCAAACCCATAAACCTCAAAATCCTACGCCTGAAATCCAGAAGCACCAAGAAGAGAGGGAGTAACTTACTGCATACCAATACACATCCTCCCACCACTCGAGAACCCCCAAAACCACCGATTCAACTCATTAGCCTTCTCGCCCATCCACCTCCCCGGATCAAAGACCAACGGGTCTTTGAAAACTTGTTCATTGCGATGCATGATCCAAGGTGACATACCAACGACCGTACCCGCCGGAACTTTGTACCCATCAATCACAGCATCAATATCACAAGATCTCGGCTCCGTACTCGGCAGTGGTGCATACAGCCTTAACGTCTCCTTAATGACCGCTTGAAGATAAACACACTTGTCGCTAGTTTCAGCTTTCGGAATGCCCTTGTTGTTGAGTGCATCCCCTGATAGACCCATCACTTCTTCGCGGAGTTTCTCTTGAAACTCTTCATTGCCGGGCAGTGACAGTGACCAGATGAGAAACATTAGTGTGTCGCTAGTTGTGTCGATGCCAGCGAGGAAATGGTCTGCGCATTCGGAAGCCATCTGCAAATCGCGCATTCCACCATTTTTCTGAGTCCCGTGATGTTGCCAGAGCCGTTCAAGTATAGACACATGTTCATCTAAACAAGTCAGTAACCGAACAACGAACTTTAACATCAAAAGTGATGAAAAGAAAACTTACTCTCTGAGAACTCAAGACTCCCTACAGCATCCACCTCAGCGCGAAAGCTCTTAAAGGCTGATAATGCATAAGCTCGAATACCGGTATAGGTAGTAGGGTGCTGCATGGGAAGAATCGGTTTGACAAAAGCCCCCATCAAGCCACCCTGTCGATACAGCCATTGCGTAAGAGCCTTCAAGTGCACAATACACCACGACAACCTCCGTCTCGAAGGATGTAAAATATCCGCAATGAGGTTCCGATGGATTTTGGATCCTCGCACAGCAGCTGTAGCACCATATTTTCCATAAACGAACGCCGTGATATTATCAAGGCTGTAGTAATGCAGTGTACTGAAGATCTCACTAACATGCTCGGGCTCCGCATCAAGAAGATTCAGGTACCGCCAGACCTGTCGTTCAATCATCTTGGCAGTTTGCTCTTTCAGTATTGCTGATTTGGCATATGCATGAGACAAGAGTTTCTTGCGTTCGCCATGGTCTTTGGGGGAGTGGAATGTAAAAAGGTTCTGTTCTCCGTACACATCAAACATGCGGTAGAAATTTGTTCTACCGAAACGACTTCCTGGACCGTAGATCGTGCGCAGGGCGGAGAGGTTGTTAAAGGATATTTCGTTGGGTCCTATGCGGACTGCTGGGCCGTAGACCTGGTGAAGACGGTGAATTGTGCGTGTGCGTGTTCCTTTCCAATCTTCGTAAGCAAGACGCCATTTTGTCACTGCGAACAATTTTGGTCCAGGGATGACTTTGAGGGGACTTAGGATCAATGGATCGATGATGAAGTGATGAAAGAAGAGTGCAACCGCTATGAAAGCGGCTGCAATGGTGAGAATGGCCATGACTATGCTTGATGATTGAGATGCTCAAAGGGTCACTCAACAATAGATCAATATTGTACAGAGGCGTCATGCATTTTCCCCGCATACAGTTGTCGAGGTAGGATGGAGGAAGTGTCTATTGCAAGGGCGCGCCCTGATCGGAACTTGAAGCGTGTTGTTTCACCCCTCAGTGGATCTCAAATGCCGCTTGATGTCAAATCCGAGGCGTATCAGTGGGTTTTGGGCAGAAACAAATGAATCGCGGAGATACGGTAGATGAATACCGTCGGTCTTCGGCCGCCAATGCCGGATGTACTAGGAGGGAGCTTGGCCAGCCAATCATTCAAAAGGGATAAATAAAACCCCGCATCGTGATCTCACTTTGTAGCACAGTGTGATTGTTATTATAGATTTGAGATGTTTTCTATTATCGTAACGACTCCGAAAGATTGGAAGGGTCAAGCCCATGTCTTACTGGTGAGACTTGAGGAGTAAGTTATACTATCGCAAGATGGTAAGGTAGTACGAGAAGTTGCATTGGAGACGGCACGGCGCGCTTGAATAGTTTTTTAGACTATCTTAAGAACTCTGAGATATAACGAGGCGTAGAAGCAAAGCGGACGTTTTGCGGATGACTGCTAAATTGTAACTATTGATGATTAATCCACCCGAGATAGTATCTCACGATAGGAAGTGGGCTTTTCACCCGGTCTCGAGTTGATCAGCTGGGATACACACCGTTTGCCAAAGTGATCCCTTTCATGGAGTGCTTCAAAGAGCCCATCTGGTTGGCTCGAGATAACGACTTCGCAGAGAGACTCGGACACCGGAAGAATTGGTACCTGGCGTCCAAGTGACCATAGTAACGGCATTTAATGCAAATGCTCTCCAATCTTCGTCCTCATACAGCGGAAATGACATACGTGTTCCCCATGATTGAACGTTAGTCATTTCACCTACCAACAGAACTGGCCGAACAGTAAACTCTGCTATTGATCACTCCAATGACCCACATATTATATCATGAAACTGACTGAGGTCATGATAACATTGTAAATGTATGATAATAGAGCTCTATCTTGTCCCTATGCGTTATTATATGGCCCTGTCCTCCAAAGTTAATGCCTGAGGCTTTTTGAACTTGTTCGGATATGAGACCGACAACTACTGAGATATAACCGTCAACACCGCAGCAGTTGTCAAGTAGTCCTGTCAAGCTCGTCAAGTTCGATTTGCTAAGCATTGTCACCATTGATAATGACATGATGCTGGCTCCACTCGGTGCCGGCCGACCTGATACGTCGCTGAGAGCAGTCTAATTTGTGGGCACTGCATGAGATCGCGGTACCAGGGGCAGTGGGTGTGCAAGTAAGGTACGCGCTGTCGTAATCAATGCTTACAATATTGCATAAGCTGGACAATGCGTGAAGGTCTCCGACCGCGTGGCATGCGCATACGGTGACACCATCCTATTCCAGCTGTCCGGTACGGACGATGATGTAAGCTGCGAAAACCCCAGCAGCTTCCATGAACTTTCTGGTGTATCTGGCAGGGCCGCATGTACCGACAAGCGACGGCCTGCACATAGCAAGAATCAAAGAATGTCACGAGGTAGATAGCAGTAATGCTCCCGGCTGTCTGAGTCCACAGAAACTGCCACAAGAGAACTCATCTAACCCTGACTGGGATGCATATATGGATGTGGTGCTTCATGTTTGAGGTTATTGCACCCAGCCAACCGGATCCGACAATAGTGATCCATGACATGGAGCTCAGAGGAATCTGAACCAAGAGAGTATGGAGGATGTTGGATCCCATATCGTTGAACAGCAAGTTGGAGATTGTGTCGACAGCGCTAGTCGCGGCACTGCAATGCATGGAAAGTATGTAACTCAGAAGCATCTCTCGAATCTGATGCTGCTAAGACAGGTATTCTAGAATCCGGTATTATTTTGTCGAAGTCGCCGAATGGAACATTCAGCCTCCGTCAAGCGCCTTGCCAGGGCGGGTGAGTTGGAGGAAACGGCAGGCGAGAGGGTGTAACGGTACCAGAAAGGACATAGATTGTGCGCCAGACAGCGACGATCCCTCGGATGCTAGCAAGGCATAGTCGATAAGCAGTGAGACGATAGTGATTACTGATAGACAGGAGTGGACAACACTACGACTTTCCAGAAGAGGTAATTACCAGCACACACTTCGGTAGTTAGGATGTCCTGGCTTTAGAGTAAATAACAATGAGCAGCTGATCAGTACTGAACTGGCAAGGCCATTGATGGTTTCTCAAAATGTCGCAACCGTTGGTGGAAGTACAAATGAAGATCATGATAGAATTGCAATATCACAACCCTTTCATAAAATCCATGTCCTCTGTTACCGATACTCTGAGCTAATGTTGCTTGAAAAGTTGAAGTTACTTCTAACCGCCCGCGAGAAAACTCACTTCCAAATTATGTCTCTATACAGCCTACCCTCGGGGGGGAAGAAAAATCGGGACTCCACCTCACCTTAAAGTCGTTGATTTGGCTATGTCCCAGTCCCTGTTATTGTTTTCCCCCCTAGCCTACCTATTGTGATTCAATGATAAAATATGCCAGTGTTATGTAGGCGTCAAAGTAAAGAGGGTCTTGTTTGACAAGAGGCAACCAATGCTGATTGTCGTATCATCTATGAATAACCTTGAATCATATGCAACGGGGCTCTTTTCTAGAAACCGCCACGCTCCGGCCTTACCCGGAAATGATCAAATGACCGTCAAGGTTAAGTTAGTCCAGAAACCATTGAAGAACCATGTGGGAATATTACCTTATTTCGTGTGGCTGCATTCCACTTAAAGTCTTCCTCGTCTGACACTAGCTGCTTATCGGGACTGATCGGGCATTTAGTCCGCCACCATAAGCCCACCTACAAAGGGCTTGGCGGGTAAGGTTAGCCGATGAACCACGGACAAGACTAAAAGATCTTATCTCTGCGGCAAAATTAGTCACAAAAAACTTAATTCAGCCTTGGCCCTCAGGTTCAGAGGCTTAAGGCGTCCAGATCTGGTTACATACCCAGCTGCCCGGGACGTCGGAGTATCTGTGCATGTCCGGGCCCATTGAAAGGCACATACGAATGCTGACCTTGCGGCTCGATGGACAAGGGGTCCTCCCGAAAGCGGAGCTGGTTCGCCGTACTGAACCGAGACACCAGGCCACTGTGGTCGACATTGGGCGATATTTTTGATCTTTGGACTAATCACAAATTCTGATCAGTGGCAATATGTTGGCTCATGTGTTAAATCAGTGTCTCGGTCTTGTCCTAAGCATAAGCAGCTCACAGCTCGGTCGAGATGGATCAGCGGTTGATCAAAAGTGGTCTGACATCTGATTAGATGGCCTGTCGCCTGTGTCGGACGTGAAAAATTGATTGATTAGATAGAATCACCGCTAAACAACGCGAAGTGGGGGTCACGTTCATATCTAAAAGATCTAATGTGATTCGGGAAACAATCTCCGACCTACCTTGTTTTCCTGAGACTTGGCATCCGAAATCCCTCAGTCTAGACACAAATATCCAACCAGATTGCTCATAGATCTTGCAGTTTTTATCCATTGATCCCAATGCTTCGGGCTAGACCAGTCGGAAGGATTCAGACCAGGGAGGGTCTTTTGGTTCGCTAAAGCTTGGCATTCACGCCAAGGGTCTTCTGCATGTATTCTTACTAAAGTGTGGAAAGTTTTTCGCCGCTCGTTGATCGACAAAAAGCTCCAGAATCCTCTCGACAGATGGTCTCCTTGACTCCTCGTATTACATCTCTTACACACAATACAACACAACACAACAGCGCGTTCGTCACAGTGATTGTCCAGGCAAAATGAATCCTATCCAGGTCGGAGCACCTCACCAGGATGCCAGGTCTTCTGGTGACGAAGAGAAGAACACTGCCATCCCTCAGACTGTGGCCTCTGGTGTCCAAGCCGATGGCGACTCCAACTTTGAGTCGGATGGTGAATACCAGGAAGGTGTTGAGCGCGTTCGCGCCATCACGGCTGTCTGGACTAAGAAGACCTTGCTCAGCATGTTCCTCATGTAAGTCGGCTCTTTGCCCTTACCTCTGGACGCTTTATCTAATTTCTATTCTCAAGGCTGTACCTGATCTCCTTCGTCGACATGATCATGAACTATGTCGATTCCGCCCTTAACCCGTACATCACTTCCAGCTTCGGCGCCCACGGTCTCCTCAACATCGGAAGTATTTTGGCCTCCATTATCGGTGCTTGCGCTCCTTTGCCACTCGCCAAGGCCATCGATGTCTGGGGCCGTGTTGAAGGCTTTGCCTTTATGATGGTAGTTTGCATCGTCGGCATGATCATGAAGGCAACATGCACCACTGTTCAGATGTACATTGGAGCTCATATCCTCTACTGGGTCGGCCATATTGGAGTCATGTATGTCATTGGCGTCATGTTGGCCGATATGACTTCCCTGACCAACCGTGCCTTTATCTACGGTATCAACACTACACCCCGTATTGTGGCTACCTTTGCCAGTCCCGAAATTGCCACGGGCTTCTACGAGAACCTCAACTTCCGCTGGGCTTTCGGTGCCTTCGCTATCATCATCGCTGCCTGCAGTATCCCTGCTATGGCTACCATGGTTTACATGTTCCGCTCCGCCACAAAGCAGGGCGTCATTTCTAGGAAGAGATCTGACCGCACATTCCTCCAATCTCTGAAGTTCTACTTCGTCGAATTCGACATTGTTGGAATTATCCTGTTGTGTGCTTGCATTTCATGCCTTCTTCTCCCATACAGTCTGGCCCCCTACGCCCCCAAGTACTGGACGACCCCTTACATTATCGCCCTCGAGGTCCTTGGAGTTGTCCTGATTCCCATCTTCTACGTCTGGGAAGCTAAGCTGGCACCAGTCCAATTCTTGCCCTTCAAGTACCTCAAGCAGGGAACCATCATTGGCTCATGCTTGCTGAATGCCATCATGTTCCTGTCAACCTTCAGCTGGAACGCCTATTTCGGTTCCTACCTCCAAGTTGTTAACAGGTTGAGCATTTCCAACGCCAACTATGTTCTCAATGCCTACTCACTCACTTCCTCCGTCATCGCCCCTTTTGTTGGATGGTTCGTTGCCTCTACTGGTAACATCAAGTGGACCGCTATGGCTGGTGCTCCCATTATGCTTCTCGGCACTGCCCTTATCATCCCTTTCCGTTCCGAGCACACCAACCCCGGTCTTCTGGCCTTCACTCAGATCCTTGTTGGTTTCGGTGCTGGTGTCTTCTCAACCGTTGATCAGGTTGCTGTCATGGCCCCCGTCACCCATCAACATCTGGCTGTCACTAGCGCTCTCTCTGGCCTGTTTGGTGGTGTTGGTGCTGCCATTGGCTATGCTATCGCTGGTGGTTTCTGGAACAATGTCATGCCCGCCGAGCTGGCCAAGCGTCTTCCTGAGGCTGCCAAGGCCAATGCCACCATGATCTTTAGCGATATTGTGATCCAGCAATCCTTCGCCGATGGCTCCCCTGAGCGTGAGGCTATTGTCGGCGCATATGCTCACACCATGAGGCTTATGGCCATCACTGGTGTTGCAACTATGCCTTTGTGTGTCCTTTCTATTATTATCTGGAGAAACATTAATGTCAAGAAGGTGGAAGAGGAGAAGGGCAAGCAGACTAAGGGTATGGTCTTTTAGAGATGAGAAACATAGTACGAAGAAGTTACGTAAACAGTCGAACCAAAGGTCTTTATGTCACTTAGGCTGGCTCACAAAAGAGCCGGAAGCGAGCACATGGGGGTCGATATACCTCGGCAAGCATCTTGTTTCGCTGGCTCCAGATTTTACTAGATTTCCGGACTGGCGCGATTGCAAGCACAACTAATTCGACAACCTCAATTTAATATCTACTGCTGATCAACACGTGTCTTTTCACTGTTATCTTGAACCAAAATGGCCCCTTGGTCAACTTCCAAGTTGAGCACCAGGATTGCAGCGTGAGACTCGGTAGACGGTGATTGCTGACCCGAACAGGATATCATGATATTCCTTAAGATACACATTGGAACGTCATTGCTCAACTTTACAGTGAACTTGAGCCTTTCAATTTGTAAAGGACCTTCAGACTTACCTGGGACCTGCTTACTAAAGTACCTTAGAGTTGTCTTTTGTCCCTGTCGGTCCGAAACTCAACTCACAAGAGCTTACTCAGAAGCTTGGGTTTGACATCCTGGTGATTTAAGAGATAATTGGGAAACTTGTTAGTGCGGGACACACAATCGCAGGCACGAGGACACAAATGAAGGTCTCTTCAAGGGCATCAGGAGGGTAAAGTCTAGAGGCTTAGTGTTGTGGGCCTTAGGGGGTCCACCTACCCAGCCATCTAGGCTTATCTTATCTACACGTGATGGGATCACTGTCAGAGTCCCGAGTACTTGTGAGCTGTGGCACACTTTCACGAACTGCTTGTGAAAAGATGTGGGATCAAATCCAGGAGGGGAAATTTGCTTGCAGGGGTTCAATACGTGAGTGTGGACTCGACAATGACTTCCACATCAACAATCATACAGCCTCATTATTGTGCGCAACTAACAGGATAGTGTAGTACCAACCGTGGAATATATGGTTAGTAATCCACACACAACAAGACGATGTTATGCATACCGTGAGTTGTGTTGATACCGGGTCAGCTTGCCTACCCTGAACCTTTTCACTGATGAACGCTGGCGGTTTGGAGTCTAAGAATTCGGAGGCTTGGCGGCTGGGTCGAGACTAGCCAATCGGATTTTGACACAAAGGCCCACCTTGCACAAAAGATATGCAGGGCAAAGTGATGAGATCCGATTGGTCGCCGGATTTGCGCTACAGCACGTGTCCCAGCAATCACAACGCTTGGTATCCGCGATGTACCTCATCTCTATGCCAGATAATGTCAGATATGTATAAATATGCACGCACTTATGCCGGAACGCGACAGTTGTTATGACCCACCAAGCTTCTTGCCTCGTGGAACAACGACCTTATCTCGACGACAGGACGGAACGATTCGACAGAGCTGTTGAGAGGAGTATTTTCTCTTTATCACAAGCACGAATCATTCCTGTATCATGTTAAGCAGTCTACGTCCAAGTTCCTAGGACAACGGATAACCGGCGAT
Source organism: Fusarium stilboides (assembly GCA_014822085.1). Lineage (NCBI taxonomy): Eukaryota > Fungi > Ascomycota > Sordariomycetes > Hypocreales > Nectriaceae > Fusarium > Fusarium stilboides. The sequence continues at coordinate 81,155 of JAASAY010000460.1, forward strand.
GGACATGGTTGCTGTTGGAACATGGACAACAAGCTAATAAATCCGGATGCAAGCCTTGCTACCAATCAAATCAATTGATTTACTACCCAGCTTCATAAGGAGAACTCGGCACATGACTGGGGCCTGGAGAAGGCTCACAGAGGCTGAGAAACCTTTTCTCCTTGGACGTCTAATCCTCGATTAAGATCAACGACCGATAAGTCGACGCTGGCTAGACTCTGCAGTGTTCGGCAGAGTCTTGACAGGAGCCGTAATTCCCCAATTATAACCTCTACATGAGAACTTTCCGTTTTGTCCACAATAGCAATAGCTTCCGATGGGCCACTAGGCCCTAGTATTTTGACCCGACTATCGCACATCACGATTCACGAGTAATCACGCTAGCTATTCTGGGGAGTTTAATTAAGTTTTGGTAACAGATCTTCGACCTAACACAAGGAAAACCGTTGTGCTTACCTGTACGAAGCGAGGATCGCGGGCGGCAAAATTCTTGTGAAATAACGACCTATGGTGGGGTAGAAATCTAACTGGAAACTTGCGACCTCTCAGTCGTACTCATTCCAAAGCTTCAACTCGTGTCGACGGACCTCAAGTTGTTAGGGACATTCTCTTTACTGCAATCCTTTGCTATTCCAATCATATCGGTATGAAGACTTTTGAAGGATTTTGTACCTTACCAGTAGGACAGCAGATGCTGACTTGCTGTGCCACGTTTTTGTTAAGCTCGGTCCCGTCTGGGCGACACCAGGTGGCCAACTTGGAGGAATGAGTTCCATCGGGGCAATTATCGCCGCCTGTTTTCGGGTTGAAAAGAAGGTAGAGGACAAATCCACTCTTTGCGCCGCACTAAATGGGGTATGGATATGGTCATGTCTCGAACAGGTAAAGTATTGCGACAGATAATTCATGGTGTGGCAATGCGTACTCAACGCGCCACACATACCTTGTCGATGTTCCATCAAAAGAACTTACCTGGTACATACCGCTGTACCCGCAAAAATTGCCAACATCATGGCGCTTCTTGTTGTGGTTGAAAGTCTAGTAACATCAAGGAAGATTAGCCACAATCCTAGGCTCTTTGTGGTGAAGGATTGGAAAACTGTAGTATTTACGATAAGTGAATGATATCTCTGAGGAGCAGTCCTATAGATGATCGGTGGGAAATAACCCTTTCAACGACATAAACGCAGTTGCACGTGCTTTGACTCTTGTTCATCAACTAGGATCAAGACAGTACTCAGTCGTTTGTAAGGACAAGAATGTTCCTCTCTGCCTCACGAACGGAGATGATTCACACAAAGGCCGATATAGATTCACGCTACACCATGTATCATGCCGAGTTACCTCAATACCTTCATCATGATAAATGTGAAAGAAAATTCAATAGTCGTATGGTTCAAAACGACGATAGCGCAAGCACTGTGAGGCACATCTAGCCCATCTAGGTAGTGGGCGGAGTGCGGTAAAGGAATTCTGCCGTATTAACGACCATCCCCTTCTCTACGTATATGTGTCGAATTGGATAGATCTGAGTACTTTACTATCATGCTCCCCCTATGGGATCATTGACTAGGGAAACGACATTCGTCCTCTCGATCACATCAAGATTAGGCCTATTACAGAAAGTCTCGATCCAGGTCAAGTGATTGGGCATCATCCTGTCTGGCGCAAGAGCTAGCACACGCCTATGAGCACCAGAATCATGAAAGAAGTATTGAGCCTTACAGAAAACTTAAAATTAGGTAGAGACGTGGCCGAAAGCCATTTCCCTTAGAATGTGAGAAGGTTGTTCTAGCTAAAAAGCAAAACAGCAAGGTTCATCACACCGGTGCTGCTACTTGCCGCAGCCTCAGTTGATGTCTGAAACAAGCCCAGGGCCTAGACTTCGTAGAACGATGAGCCCAACAACTGAAGCCACCATTCCCAACAACATATTGCACAAGACATGCGCAGCTTTGATTCATTCGTGCGCCTCGTGAGGGGTAGTAGTCGTTGTGAGCCAATCGGTGTCAAGCTAATGCGCGACAATGTAAGCAAGAACTCACCGCATCTTGAGCTGGATTACTGTGACTGCCGTCTTCAAGGCTGAACTGCCCGTTTTGGATGCTTCCAATTTCCAGCGCCGTTGAGTAAGACAAGTGTCTAGCGCTCGAAGAGTGCACCTTGAGGTGGGTAGAAGCGCAGCAAGCCGTTTTTCGTTACTGAGACAAGCCAATTTGGCCAATGATATAAAACAATACTTACACGGTTAAGAAGGTTCTCGAATCTCAGAAACATGGCTGCATCTGAGCTGATACACTAATACCACCCAGCCATCCATAGAGTTGACTCAAATTGGTAATGGAGATTTCTTACTGGCCATGGTGGCCCAATACCAATGAATGTATGGCATTTCAACGCTGGGACTGAAGACACATTCTATCTGAGGGTGCTGGTTCCGGCCGGCTTCAGCTATTGTCGCAAACATGGATTTTGCAAAATTAAAGCCACATTCCATCGATATGTACCTGCCAGCAGGGTTAGAACTATGAGCATGGTCAGTCCTTAAAAGAGCAAGACTTCTCTCGATAGCTTTTTGTTCTGGCAGACTCATTCTCAACCGTCATCTCTGACCAATCATCGCAAACATGCCTGCCCAAAAGCTTCCAGTCGAGCCCACTGCTCCTACAGTTTCCATTAGCCTTGGAAAGAAGTTCGAGTACGGCCCAACTGTTCTTCAGCCGGATGTACCAATTGTCGTTGGCCCTGACGGTTCCAAGAGCACCACAGAAGAAGCTGTCACAGCATTAGATGTTCTGGACAAGTTCAAAGGGACCTTTGCCGGATTTGGTTTCAACACAATCTTTCGGCCCAACAGTCAAACGACCAAAACCACTGCGGAACTCAAAAATAAGCCGACCGATGGTGAGACGGACAATCTGTTGCAGCTCAATCTGACTGCTGAAACCATGGTTTTCGACAAGCCGCTAGGCAATGTGCCTAATCGTGGCTTGGAGCAACAAGCAGATATCAACCTCAACGGGATACCATACACGCAAAGCATTGTTGATGCGATGCCAACGCCTCCAGGCCACCCTATCCCAGTCATTCATTTCGAACCAGGACTATGGATGCGTGTGCCCGCCGTTGATACCTTCCCCAAACTCCCAGCATCTTATGCTCGCATGGCCTCAATCCCTCATGGAACGACGATCAACGCTCAGTGTTTCGAGGAAGCAAAGACTACTCCTGATGCTCCCAAGTTTGTTCCAGTATCAATCACACCGATCATCCTCGGCATAAACGGTCAAGAGAAACAACAACGTCGTTTTTTTAACCAAGTCGTCACAAACAACAATACACGCCGTCTTCCACAAGACCTCACCGACTTCATTAATGACGGTACTATTACGCAAGAGATCCTCGATAACCCCCATCTGATTTTGGAGAATGCCAACAAAAACAAGGAGATCATTGACCATACCACTTTCACCGTTTCAACCATGCCAAGAGACAATGACTTCGGCGGCGGCACAAGCAACATCGGCTTTCTCGTCGGCAAAGATAAGAGCACCTTCACGGCAGCTAGCGTTGCTGGCCGCAGTGGCAACGCAAATGCGGTGAAGGTTACAGCTCAGTACTGGATCTCAACTGTTCGTGCGGAGGTTCAAATTCCACCGTCCAAGAAGAGCGACTACAAGATTGTCTCCGCAAACCCGACTACCAAAGATCCAAGAGAGGCTATTCCTACTGTTCTGATCGATGAAGACGTCTTGTCGGCCACGATTCTCAAGTTTACGTACAACCAGATTCAGTACTCCCAAGACGTGAGCCTTGATTTCATGGGCGTTAGGTGGCCACACATCACCGTTTCTACTCTTGCTCCAACTGGTCTCCTCTTCTCAGAGTTGAAGAAGGGCAACTAGTCAACACTTCTTGCGTTTTATACCATGAGCCCTCCTGGAAAGAGTCTTGCTAGACGTTAAGAACCTTAGTATGAAGATCATGGGAATTCGGTCGTTCTTCTTAATGCATATCAATAACAACGGTTTGTGTTGACCGTTGTCCACTCAGTGAATTTTCCATAATTGCGGTCGCCAAGTAGCTATTTAAAACGATAGGTTTCCACTCATCACACATCAACCATGTCCGGGGATCAGATTTCAGCATCCTGTGCATTCTCCTGTCATTGACTTCATCAGATGACGTGGTATTTATCATTCCCTTTTTCTTTTCTAAACAGCATTAACCGTCCCGTAGTTGTAAAACATTCCATTAAAGTATATTTCACAGACGATCACATCCAATTTCAATGATCGAGGAGAACTGAGATCGTAATAGCACCGACAAGCTGACCCCTAATGACGACGACAGCTTATTTCTCGAGCCTCCTTCCATGATCACCCATGGAAGTTTGTGATGTATCCTTAAATCAAGACTATGTAGCCTGCTAGGGTGATCCTTCCAGCCCAATATTTAGATTAGTGTATGATTGGACAAAATGATCGGAGTATTACTAGAAAACCATCCCGATAACATTATGCCTTCAGCTAGAGATATGGAGAAAGTACCTGTCAGGGGTCTCAAATGGAATCTAATGTGATCTATCGACATCTCGCGGATATCCTGCAAGGACATTAGCCCAACAAATTCCTTAAGAACTGCTAGATAAGGCTCATGAAAGACATCTGCCCGAACTTCAACACTCTTTCGGCCTGGATAATTCACTGTATCCTGGTCGATGAAGGCGGAATGAGGGGTGTGACTAGCCACACCACTCTTTGAATCAAAACTCTTGAACAAGGTGACAATTTCCGGGGTTTGACCGTAGCGATAGTACCACCGGTGACTCGGTCTCTTGGTAACATCAAACGTCGAACCCTCCCGTTTAGGAAAAACCACTTTGGTGTGAATGAGGTCCTCTGCTGAAATGGAGGTAGCGTCCGTCACGGCAAATGGGTCTTTGAAGATCTTCTTGAGAGGTCGTCAGGCATGAATGACTTGGAATCGCCCGTTGAGTAAGTCATCTATTCTGATACCAATATCATGCCGAGCTCCCTCGACGGCCTCTAGAGGAGTGAGGTCGACATGGACCAGTGGGACAGGGCCTTGAACTGAGCTTATGCCAGGTCTTCGGACGATGATATTAAACACATGCACGAACTTTGCGCCGGTGCTGTATAGAAGTTAGCCAAGCTCTTAGTAAGTGACAGTCACGGCTGAAGATAATGCTGGCCGTTTCGGTCAAGGGTCAACTCACACATCTTTCAGCGTTAGTTCAACGTCAGGGAGATACTCTTGTGCAACAACATTCGGGGTTGCAAAATTACAGACATTTGTCTTGTGATAGTGAAACTGGAAGCCGTGCTGATCGAGGCTGTAGGTGAGTTCGTCGCCAGCAATATCGTAAGCAGTTGTTAGTACTTGTTCTATCCTTACATGGATTTTATTGTGCTTTTACGGCTTTTACGGGTAAATGACAGGAGCCTGTTGGTCATTCTAGAGAGGTTTGAAGTAGTTGAGCGTTGTCTGAGCATGATGTTTTCCCACAATAGCTGGAGCTACAGGAAAGCCTCGAGGGCGTGCTGTAGCTACTGAAGTCATTTTGACAATCGATGACCTCGTCTATGCAAGGGGGATGTTAGACCGAGTGGTAACTTGGCAAAGGAGCTGCCTTTTTTTTATGACAGTTAATGACTTGTGTGTGGTGTTCAACGAAGAGGGACTGAGTTGTTTCTTTTATATCCTCAGGCTGGGTCTCGCATTCGCTTGACAGTTTTTGGATTCTCCACTCAAAACTACACGCAAACTTCTGTCCCTTTCTTAATGAAGGAAAGGTTTAAAGGTGAGCCTTGAGACGCTTAGACTACTTTAGAGAAATACCTTCTGCATTCTAATAACTTCAAATGATACCTCCGAAGACTCAAGATCAGCCGGGGTGTTTGAAGTGGTGATGCGGGATACACAGCCATAGGCACGGGGGCACAGAAGAAGGCATCTACATGGGCACATGAGATGTGAAATTCGAGAACCTGGTGTTGTGGATTCAAGGGCCCACACACCAAGCAAACCGGGCGGGTTTATCTTATCTACACGTGATCTCTCCAAGGGATCACTTTCACATTTTTGCATTCCTGACCAGGGGAGATTTAACGACAACGAACCGCCTCGAAGGATTGGATGATATGAAATATAATTCTTATTCGCTAATATACCCCAGAGTATAATGCTGAGCGTCGTATGAAGGACCAACAGTCTTAAAAAGTCTATGCTTCACTCTAGGGTAGTGTTGTCTGGCATGGTATCTAAGGTTAATAGTGACACAAAGATCTGCAGATATCACAAACACATTTATTAGAATAATTAAGTATCCTAAATGCCTAACCACTACAGAGCTAGAGAATTATCCTGATGCTCTGACTTATTTGAAGCAATCGTGTCTGGCGCCTCAACTATTGGTTGCATGCTAATGGTCACAACCGGACGCCGTGTGCTTCATGTTGCGAAAAGTAATATATATCTGCGGAACAATTACTCATTTAGCTATATATAGCTCCTTTCTATAACAACTACTAGTTCGGGCATTTTAATCTGCTGTGACACCTATTGGAAGAAATGATTTAAAAGTCATATACTAAAAATAAATTGTCTTCTGAGTTTGAGGTTCCCCAGTCTTACAGATTACCCACTGTAACTGTGTGGACTAGTAAGATCTAGAATGTCCGAACTACGTAATCATTATCTGCTCACGGGTGGTTCCAAGGCCCGGCTGCATCCGCTTCAACCCTCCTAATCTTTTAGGACTTTCTGTTTCTACCAAATTGGCCCGCGATACAAGGAACTTTAGATGGGCACAGGACGAAATCAGTCGGGAATCTCCAGGAGATATCTTCTCAAATACTCTCTTATTTATCGTGCTCTAGCCTTTCGATAATCAGTGTGTTTGCGCTCACCACAAGATGGTTGGTACAGCTTTGCTCGGCGCCGGGATCTTCGCGCGAGAACGTACGTTAATAGCCTCCCCGAGCTTGTCGTCAAGATCATTTTTACTTTCTATCGGAGCCTTTTTGAATCATTATTGGAGGCTAGTTGTACTGACAGGGCTCAGAACACCTACCAGCTATTCAAGCCACGGCAGGTCTTGAACTCAAAGCTGTTTATTCACGATCTAAGGAAGCCGCAACATCTCGCACAACAGGCAGAGGTCGAAGTGGACATTTACTTTGATAGCCCGGCGACAAGTGGAAGGTCGCTTGACGATCTGCTTGCAAGAACTGACGTATCCGCCGTGTTCACTTGTGTCACAATCTTGGCCCAGCCGCGGCTCATCCAGAAAGCCATAAGAGCCGGGAAACATGTACTTAGTGAGAAGCCCATCGCACAGAATATGGAAACTGCTACGGAGCTCATCAAATGGTACAACTCTCAACCGAACGCCTCGATATGGGGCGTTGCTGAGAATTTTCGATTCAACGAGAGCCTGAGGTATGCCGAGAGTAGAATCCGAGCGATAGACGGACAACTCATGACCTGTCATTTGAGTTATCATGGGTTCGTGAGGGAGGACAACAAATACGTCAATACGAAGTGTATGTGATAGCTACTCGCTGAAACGGTACAAATACTCATGAATGGGCAGGGCGCAAAGCTCCAGAACTCCAGGGAGGATTCCTTCTTGATAGCGGGATTCACTTCGTCGCCAGCCTTCGACTACTTCTTAATGCGATAGGGCAAGAAGTCAAACAGGTAGTGGCTTTCTCCACTCTACTTGAGGAGCATCTTCCACCCCTCGACACTGTTCATGCTATCATATCCACCAACGGTTGTCGTAGTGGGACGATTTGCATCTCTTTTGCGACAGAATATAAATCTGGCTTGGAGATTGAAGTTACTACTACCAACGGCGCTGTTCTTTGGACACCTGTCAGTGTCAAATCAACCACTAAAACAGATTCTGGTGAGTCGTTGAACGAGACGAAAGAATTTGTGTACAACAACGCTGTCAAGGCCGAGTTTGAGGCATTCGGTAAAGCCATCGCAACTCATACCCCAGATCTACGTCAAACCCCCTTAGAAGCCCTTAAGGATCTCGCCCTTCTACAGGGTCTATTGGAGTCGGCAGAAGGTAATGGGATAGTCAAGGCTGTGGATGTCGGAGACGGAGTCCAGAGCTCCTAGGGAGTATGTACATACTCAGCCATTCTATATTTCGTTGATTCAAGAGCAGCACGACTTGTATCCTTTCAAAAGTGCCATGTATATGAAAATTACTATCCCTTGGCTATGTAAGCTTGGCTACTTGGATGACCTGTCAACAAGCATCCGCGGACCAAGATCAACACATTAGTCTCCGACACCCTTAAGAATCGATCCTTATGAGCACTGAGATTGCAGTGAGAGTAAGGGATATTTGCATTATTTATGGAACAGACATCTACGATAGCAGCCGCTTCTTTGACGTTTACTTTATATTACTGGGGGTTTGTGACTTCATTGGACGGGACATGCTTGGCTCGGTCAGATCACTCGACTGTCATGGTCAAAATAGTAGCCTGCTTGCTAGTCTCGGTATGGTTTTTCGTCAGGACAAATACTAGCGGGATGCTCCCGTCCTGCTAGCATTGGTAAATGCCTTTCTTGGATGTCTCTCAATGAGAAGCACCAGCGACAACACAGCTGCTATGGAAAAGTAAAGCATGACTCTCATTTGCTTGGAGTAGGCATCCGCATATAAAACTCTTATATGAGTTTGTACTTGAGTGGGTAGCAATCCAATGCTCTCTGAGGATTGAAGTATGTGCGCGAGCTGATCTCCTGTGAGGTACTTGCCAGCTTCACTCTTGATATGGTTTACCAACAAAGCGGAGCAGACAGCGAGCCCTATTGTACCTCCCAACACCCTTATTTGTGTTGCTGCCCCCATTGTAACAGCTCAAGCGATGTTAGTTGAAACAAGAAGGAACTGACTAGGGCAAATGATGGGCCATACCTAGATCTGTTTCCCCAACTACCAAAGGCACCATCATGAGGATTGTACTGAGACTGAAGCCGAAGCCGACACCCATAATAGCCTCAAAGCCGTATTGGGATGGAGCAATAGATGTCGATGATTTTAAGGAGCTGAATAGACCGACGCCGATGGTCTGAAGGGAGCCTCCAATAAAAAGCATATAGAGGGGAGGTATTCTCAACTTAGACATCAGAACCCCATTGAGAGCAGTTGCCATGGGGGACATGAGGAGCAGGGGTAGTGTATGGACGCCAGCGTCAATGGCCGATGTCTTGTTGACTGTTTGGAATCTTTGTGGGATGTTGATGAGAGCAGCCATAAAGGGAAATCCTGTCAGAAAACCATTCCTTTGCAAAGCAAGCAATTAGCGAAATGAAAATGAGAAGCCAGCGATGTTTTCTAAGCTTACAAAAGCAACCCCGTGACATATCTGTTATGCGTAAGTCTCCATGGAAAGAGAGGCTCGCAAATGCCAGACCGTTTGGAAAGCAGTCGCTCCCACAAAACAAAAGCTATCCATAGAAGGCCAGAGAGAATAAAGGTTGAGATGATAGCGCCACTTTTCCACGGATAGGCCACATCACCTTGCTCTAATGCGAAGATGAGGAGAATGGAGGCAGCCAATGACAGGACCATACCCACTATGTCGATACGCTTCCATGTTTGCTTCGACGCGAAGGAATGAAAGGATCTACTCGATTTGCCATATGGAAAGCCGAACGGGATTGAGAATGCAAGAAGGACAGCGGCGAGTATCCCCCCAGGCCCACTGTCCGGGATGGAATCGGTCAGTGGTGCTTCTACGAGGTGTCGGAGAACGGATAACTGACTTGAGATAGAAGACCCAGCGCCATGTAGTGTGGTCTGTGATTGCTCCTCCAAGAACTGGGCCGAGGGCACTGGAGAGGACGAATGTGGACGAGATGATGGAAATGTAGGTGGCATATTTATGGGGAGGAACCATCAGTGGCACCATGATTGTCGACAAAGAGTAGATGCCAGACCCTCCCAGACCCTGCAGGGCACGAAAAACGATGCTGTTGTTGAAGGACGAAGAGTCAGAACAGGCTCTGAGTCAATCATGGATGGGACAGTTACTTACAGAGGTGCCATAGAGCTGGAAACGCCACACGCCGTGGAGAAAACGGTGAATGCGGTAATGGAAATTAACAGCATAAGCTTGCAGCCGAAGATATCGCTAAGCTTGGAATAAATAACAAGGAAACCTGCAAGTCTTCAGTCAACATATTGGGACTAAGCGGCAGGACAAAGTCAAGGAGCATACCAGTGTATGTAACCAAGTAAGACGTCACAATCCAGTTGGCCTTATTAAAGCCTTGGAGAGCGTCGACGATGGATATCAGAGCTGTGCTCACGATTGTAGTCTCCAGCGTCGACAACAGTAGACTTAAACAGAGGCTGAATCAGGTCAGTGGCAGTCAGTCAGAGGAAAGCCATCGAAGGCCTCGGACAAGAAGTAAGCTTACGCTGCAGTCAAGGCATGGAGTCTCCAGCCAGTATGATAGACCTTTGGCTGAGTAGCATTGTGAGACGAGCCAACCGTAACTGAGGCAGTGTTGTTGTGGTCGCTCGAGACTGGACTAGGGAGAACAGGGGCAATCTCAGTTCTGCTGTTAGAGTACCCACGTAACTCGACAACGGAAGCCTCGTTACTTTCAGTATTAGTCTCATAAAGATTTGTGGAGTGAGAGTCTAAGAGGTCGTCCAGCCCCAAGGGTTCCAGCGCCAAAGGCGATAGTGTCAAGGGTGGTAGCCACGACATAACGAGAAAACGAGCGAGCAGGCAAAAGTGGTATGTTGATTTGTGCTAGGGTTGATAGGAGAAGACATGCATCTTTTCAACGGCATGCATTGTTTCATCCTGGTTGCTCTCCAACTTTGACTGGCTGGTACGTGTTGTAACCGGGCTGAGTGGGGGCTATTAAACTAACAGTCTGACACTGACCTCGTAGAACCAATTGGGGCGGCCTGTTGCGATGTATCTAGCTGAAAAAGGACATAGCGTATATACCACAGATGACAAGATCTCCATCTGACAGGGGAATGACGAGGGCGAGTTGGACACGATTTAGTGCGTGGGGTCGGTTTGTCACCATTTTACTGGAGGGGTGCAGGTATAGGGTCACTGATAGGTCTCGAAGTAGTGATCACTCTTTTATTAACAATATCATTCCTTATAAGTTGGCCCTCTTATCATCCTGAAGTACTTGAGTACGATGCCGAGCGATATAATCATGCAAAGCTGAGGAAGAAATTCCATTCGTCTGAGCTTTTGTTGTTGTGATGAATGAAAGAATTTGCTCGGTTGCCACAAAGATAGTGTCAATCTTGCCTGACAACACCGACAAAACCCGCCCCCGACGCGAAACCTGGCAGCTGCGGTCATCATAAGCCCCAAGTGGCTTAGTTTTGATAGCAAATTGGGGGCCTACATAACGGAATAACTCTAGGAAAATAGGGAGATAATGTTGTATCTGTGCTTCCATGAGTTTCTGCTTGGCTGAGATGGTTGTGGCGCTAACACTGTCCCGTGCCGCGCGCGCCTCAGCAGCAGTTTTGAACTGCCCGAGCGGTGTGTAGGGAACACTAGACAAAGTGAACAATCCAGGTACCTCAGTCGGATAGATGGAGGCAAGAGGGCCATCGACCAACGTCACGGCTGGAAAGTCAGGAGGTCCCTCATAGTAAAGCAACAAAGTAGCCTCATACATGACCGGAAAGTCCAGGTCGAGGTAATGGCCCCAAGTGGCATCAACAGCAAAGTCGAAGTGTTCGCCGTCAATGAATACGCCGTCGTCTACATCTTGGACGCTTGAAACCTTCCGGCCAAGCTCAAGGGCGTCTTTGAGCTCCATCTCGAAATGATCTCGAGCTTTTGTCAGCAGCAATACTCGCTCTGAGACGCACATGATGCCGTCGACATTAGTTAACCCAATGCCCGGCGGTGCTCCTTCAGAGAAAGGTATTCCGCTTGAAGACATGATTGTCCGGTAGGTATCGTAGTCGAGTAGTGAGTCTCGCGTCGTTACAGCGTAGATATTACAAGGAACACTGCGGCTCAAGCCGGGGTAGCGTTCGATGAAGCGGTAATAGCCGTCTCGCGACTGTAGGCGTGTTTTGCTGTGTCGAGCGTAGTGAAAGCCCATGTGAAGTCGGAATTGGTTGTTGCCAGATGCTTCGTGCAGTAATCGTTCATGTTGTTCAAACAGCCTCACGCGGAAGCCCATTGCTCGCAGAGACGTCGCGATGTGACAGCCATACCAGCCGCCACCGATGATTCCGAAGCTGAGCGGTTTGGTGCCGCACTGTTCGTTTACCATGCCACCTCCATTGATGTTGTCGTGATAGTGCTTGTCGCAATGGGCCATGTTGAACACCTTTGTGGGGATTTGTAACTGTATGTTCTTATATCGTGATTGATCCACGCTTTTGAAGTCTTGATAGCTTTTGGGCTTCGCTTATACGCGGAAAGAACTAATTAGAAACTTATATCTATACCTATTATGGCGAAGATACAGAATGAGTAGCGAAGCTGTTCTTTGACACACTTGTACTTGTACATGACTCTCCTTCAAATCGAGACATGATTCTTCAACTCACCCTTGGGGGTTGGTTCGTGGTAAGATCAGGTGAGAAGGCGCCAGCAGATGGATGATGACTGTATCCGTAACTTGTAACGTATGCTGATGAGAGACACCACAGTCCTGAACTTTATAATTATACTCCACCCCTAAAGTATATGATAAGACAGCATTATCGATAACGAAAAACACAGTTTATGTCAGTGAACTGTGACCGAGAAACGCAGCTAGTTGCAGTAAGTTTCAGATGAGCATTCACTCTCTGAAGATAGCTATACTTTTGGCAGATTCCAAATATGCAGCTTGTTGGGGTCTATCGACAAGTTACGGCATCTTGTAGATCCATCCGAGGTCTATTTAAAGACGAACAACTAATTTTGGCCATATGCTCCGTGCATTTTAACATGTGAAACCTCCAAGGTATTATTCATGCCTCACCGTGTGTCTTCGAAGTCTATTTGTTGCTTCCCATCATTCTTCCAACCTGTTGATATTCCCACCAAGGGAAAGCACTTACAGCGAGCCTATCCAGTCAATCGTTCCTTCTAGTATCACAATGCGTATCCTTTGTCTTCATGGAATGGGGACCAACAGCAAGGTATGTAGCCCTTCAACTTCTTTTACTTGAATCTACTATCATGACAGATACTGACGTCGTGAATAGATGCTGGAGATGCAGACGTGTGAGTGATTGTCGTCCATATAATAAACCAGACTAGGCATACTGATTGTCTTGTAGCGGCACTACGGCATCAACTAGGCCATTCACAATCACACAACTACGAATTCGTTGATGGTGGAGAGCCTAACCCGCCAGCGACTGGTAGGTTTCTTCCCCTGTTTACTTGTTTCTTCAAAGTACTTACCTATAGGCTAGGCCTTGAAGCCTTCATCGGTCCAGATGAGAGTTTCGCCTATTATGACCAACACTCAGCAGAGAGTGTTCTTACAGCAGTCAACGATCTCTCAGGATACATAGCTGAGGAAGGCCCCTTTGACGGTGTCTTGGGCTTTTCGCAAGGCGCTTCCTTGGCTGCTATGATAATGGTTCGTGCTCGCCATGCCAACCCACCACCTTTTCAGTTCGCCATCTTCTTCTGTGCAGGACTGCCATACAGTGAGAAAGCTTTACGTGCAGGACAGTTACAATTCTTGAGGGTTGACGATACAAGTGGCCCTGTCATTCATGTACCTACAGCCAACATCTTTGGCACAAAGGATCCAGACGTCAGTTATAGCAAGGCACTCGTCGACTTGTGCCAGCCGTGGGGCAGGGTGGTGTTGGATCATGGTGCTGGGCATGAGATTCCTAGGGTGCCTATGGATATTGTTGATGACATGGCACGAGCGGTGGAGAAGGTTGTAACAAAGGCAACGATCGGGCAATAGTTATCAATTTGAGCAAATGGAAGATATTAAACTCGCACACTCTGGATGACCGAGTAAATCAGTCCCCCCAAGGCTGCGATTGAGCCAAGCATCAAAAGTGCAATGTCGATATTGTTGAGCGTGATCCAAGACATACGTACATCAGGCGTTTGAAGATGCATTGGACGCAGCTCCTTTCCTCGTCCATATATATCCTTCAAGCTCGTAACTTGTGAAGTACCTTCCCCACCAATTGAAGACGCTGTTTGATCGAGTAGCGAATGTTCAAATCTCCCATCCCAGTCATATAGATGTTCTTCGACCAGATCCGCAGCAAGATACTTCCTCCGTGAACCAACGATAGCAATTCTTTGCATGCGCTCAACGTTCCTGTGGAATCCGTCTTTCTCAAGCACCATGATTCTGCGGATTCCCTCAGTCAGAGATGCCGCATCAAACGTTTCCTTGTCGAGACGGACTGCAATGCCAGATCGCTCAATCCGCATGCTAGTGATCATCTGATCGCCAAATATCCCAATGGCAACCATAGGCACACCGTGGAAGATTGACTCATTCACAGATGATGGTCCAGCGTGCGTGACAAAGATGACTGTGGAGGCGTGTCCAAGTGTAGCACGCTGTGGCGCCCATGTAGCAAAGTGCCACGCCGGATGCTGGTTATTGAATAGTTGTTTGAGGCTCAAATAAGACAAATGCGATGAAGGAACTTTCATGCTCACATCGAGTCGACCGCGAGATCGAGCACTAAGTGCCCAAACGACACCATCGATGGCTCCAGAGTGAATGGCATCGGAGAGACCATCTATGATCTTGAAGACTTTTGCGTCGTCGAGAATGACATGCGTGCCAAATGCGACAAACGCAACCCTCGTATGAGTCTCAAAAAACTTCATGATGTCTCCCTCAAGAGTCGGGTATGAGTCGGCCAAGATAGGTCCAACGGGATGAACTAATGGCGGAGTATCTCGGGGTGTCTCCATTCCATAGAAGTTATTGAGAAAGACAAGATAGTCTGGCTTGGAGAGCTTCGGCCTCGAAGAAACTCCCTCCTTTCGGCGCATCTCCTTGGTCCAGAAAATCCAACGGAGAAAATACGGCGCTGAACGTAGCAGGAACGTCATCTCAAATAACCTGTCGTAGATACTGGCATGCTCGCTGGTCAAGCATCGCTGTTGCATACCTGGCTGCCCCGGAATATACTTCTGAGGCATCATCAACCAAGGCATCTGTGGCCACATGACTGCGTGAGGAAGTCGAAACTCATTACAGACATCCAACGCCGCTTCAACATGAAAGTCGGAGAAGATAAAGTCAGGCTTGGTAGCTGTGATGACCTCCTTTAAACCTCGGTATGTTGAAGGCCAGAAGGCATCAAAAGTCATTTTGCCTTTTACAATGTCCCGTTTTCCGGCCGCAGTGTTCCAATTCCATCGCGAGAATAGGGCATAGTGCTCTTTGTCTTCTCCAGCTGAGATAGCCGGTCCAACGACGTGGACAGTGGACACGAATGGATAGGGTTCGACCAGCTTCTCTCTGCCACTCAGTGTTGCAAAGTCAATAGTATGGCCTCTGGCTGCTAGGATAGCACATATCTCTAGAATTGGGGCTACTTCCTCATCAGCTTTTCACCATTTGCGTCAAACTATCGTGTTGCAGTAGCGTACGTACCAGAGTTAGTGGAACCACCAACTGTGACGACGACGAGAATTTTGACTTTGGGAAGAGACATGGCGGTGATTTCACGTTTCGGACGCTGGTTTACGACTAACTCTGTAAGGATGTCAAGCACGATAACCCATATATTCAGAGCAAGGCCAAGAGCATAAGCGCGTCCGTAAGTGGTTTGTGGTTCTCTTCTAAATATAGCTTCTCACTGTGATATTGGCATACATTCTATCGTGCTAATCTGAACGCTATTGCAGCTCTACTTAACAACATACGGAGCAGTAAGCCTCCCTAGTCTAGTATATACTTGTTATCCTAATGCCGACTTATCCGTTAAAGTTCTCTGTTATCTAAATGCTTGCTGCTGCACCAAGATCCTCCCGAGCGTTACTAAAATACTCCTCTCTAATGTCTCTAATGATGGCTTGTCTGACCGCCTCGGATCTACATGACGTTAAACGAAAAGTCAGTAGAGGTCTACACCATTCTGAATCTCTGTATAGAGAAGTGTGGCGTGGATCGAGCTCTGGTTGGAAGTTCATATGCCACTTTGGTCCTTTGCTTACTACTTTTGGGGGCCTGGTAGTCCGGTCTGTCCCCGTGCTCAAGGTGCTAAATCTTCGGTCCGCGTGACGAGGACTAGGCACGGGGGCCGGACTGTTAGTTCCCATAAGTAGAGATGTGTCTGATATCTGGGCTGTGAGGTTTGAAGAAACACGAGATAGTTGATGAGGGGAAGATCGCTGGAATTTGGTGTGAGCTGTCTCGTATTTTCTCGGACCCCAGATGGCTGAGCTTAGAACTTGACCCTCCCTCATCCCGTAGGGCGCATTTAAGGTTTTCTAGCGTGAATCGGCCAACGGCAGCGGATCCGGGAATAACAACGTAAAGAGGGGCTTAGACGGTTTTAGTAAAAGTGACACGATAACGGTACTAGAGCGTTGAACCACTTTCGGGCGTCCGGCAACTTATCTAAGCACTAGGTTAGAGTTCACAAAGTCTTGAGGAATCTCTATTTCGGTTTTGACCCCCAAGGTGATCTTAGTATCAGATCTGTTTACTGCGCACGACGGTCAACATGATCTTCAACTCGATGAGGGCGATGTTAACGGGACGTAGCGTTGAACTGCAAGTGCGTCTTCAGCCTGGAATAAATATCTGAATAGACGAGATATTTCCAGAAGACATTCTGCTCTATCTCCCATCTTCCACAATTCGTTACAATACCACATCAAGCTATGGAGCCTATTGCTATTATCGGTCTTGACCTCAAGTTTCCCGGCGATGCCACAGACGCCGATGGATTCTGGGATATGCTTGTGACAGGCCGCTCGGCACTGACAGATATTCCTGACGAAAGATTCAAAGTCTCGTCATTCTATCATCCAGATCCTGAGCGTGCCGGTTCGGTTAGTCTCTCTACACCATGATGCTGTATTAAGTTATCCAGGATGTGCTAATCATCTTTATAGCTCAATGTCACAAAGGCTCATTTCTTGAAAGATGATGTTGCCGCTTTTGATGCACCTTTCTTTTCCATTACTCCTGCAGAAGCCGGTGGCATGGATCCTCAGCAGCGAGGTCTGCTTGAGAACGCCTATCGTGCTCTAGAAAACGGTATGTAACCGGTCCGTACATGTTATCGAGAACATTTCTCTAACTGAATCCCAGCTGGATGCACTATGGCCAAAGCCCTTGGGTCTAATACAGGAGTTTTCATCGGTTGCTTCACACGTGAATATGAAGCTATCATGTTTAAGGAGACTGAGATCCAACAGCGCTACTTTGCCACTGGTACTGGCACCACCATGCTTGCCAACCGACTAAGTTATTTCTACGATCTTCGAGGCCCTAGCATCAGTCTCGACACAGCGTGCTCAAGTAGCCTCAACGCTTGCCACCTAGCTTGTAATAGTCTGCGTCTAGGAGAATGCAACATGGCTCTAGCAGCTGGCTGCAATCTTTTCTACAACCCTGACACCATCATCCCGCTCACAGCCCTCGGCTTCTTGTCTCCAGACGGAAGGTGTTACAGTTTTGACAGCCGTGCTAACGGATATTCCCGTGGTGAGGGTTTCGGAATGGTGGTGTTGAAGAGGCTCAGTGATGCTATTCGGGATGGCGATTGCATTCGTGCCATCATCCGTGGCTCCTCAAGTAACCAAGATGGCAAATCTCCTGGTATCACGCAACCCACACGTCAGGCACAGGTCGACTTGATCAATGCTGCGTACAAGTCAGCTGGCCTAGAGAAAACACGCACACGTTTCTTTGAGGCTCACGGCACGGGTACCCCCGTAGGCGACCCCATTGAAGCGAGCGCCATCAGCGACGCCTTCTCTGAGTTTCGCTCTGAGGAAGAGCCCATGGTGGTTGGTGCGGTGAAGACAAATATCGGCCATTTGGAAGGCTCAGCCGGTATTGCTGGTCTAATCAAGACTGTTTTAGTGCTGGAGAAGGGCATTATTCCTCCCAACATGGGCTACGAGAGTCCGAACCCCAAAATCCCTGTTGAAGAGTGGCATCTCAAGTTTCCAAAGAGGACAGAGCTCTGGCCTGGCAGGGGACTCAGACGAGCATCAGTCAATGCGTTCGGCTATGGTGGTAGCAACGCCCACATCATTGTCGATGATACTTACCATTATCTTAAGGAGCACAGCTTGACGGGCAAACACAAGACCATCGAATATTCACAGGTTGACGACTTACAACTTTTATCCAACATTATGATAGATAGCAACGGTCATTCCACTAACGCCACGAACGGCGTCAATGAAGACTCTAGCAGCAGTAGCCTTGAGGCCGCTACTTCTGACTCGAGTATCACCACTCCCGACTCTAGTCAGGAAGAATCCTTACTCAATTCTGTTTCCGGTCCTGCTTCCCGCCCTCGCTCATTTGTCTTTTCCACATTTGACGAAGCTGGTGCAGCACGCATGGCCGAAGCATACCATGAATTTCTCACCTCCAGCAGAATAATTGCTGCTGGGTTTAGCCAAGAACAGCACTTCTTGGACGACCTCTCCTACACCCTCAGTAACCACCGTACAACCTTCCCATGGCGCTTCTCCGTCGCCGCTGACAACGTCAACTCTCTGGCAGAGAAGCTGAAGAAAAACCCCTCGCCCGTCCGAGCCGGCGTTGATTCAAAACTCGGGTTTGTCTTCACCGGCCAGGGCGCGCAGTGGTACGCCATGGGCAGAGAGTTGCTGCTTGCCTATCCCACTTTCAGCACGGCCGTGTTCTCCGCAGACTCGTATCTGCGACAACTGGGATGCTCGTGGTCCCTTATCGGCGAACTACTTCAAAACCAAGACCAGTCCCATATTGACGATCCTGCCTTCAGCCAGCCCATCTGCACAGCCTTGCAAGTTGCTCTGGTTGACTTGCTCGCCAGCTGGAACATCAAGCCTGCTGCCGTACTTGGCCACTCGTCTGGTGAAATTGCTGCTGCCTATGCTGCCGGTGCTATCTCGCAGGAGTCAGCCTGGAGGCTGGCCTATCATCGCGGAGCTCTATCCTCTGCGCTGGCCAAATCTACCCGCTTTTCCCGTGGCGCCATGCTCTCAGTGGCTATGAGTGCTACGGATGCGACAGAATATCTCCGCGACCATGTTGGCGGCGATGCAGGAAACATGATCATGGTTGCTTGCATCAACAGTCCTAGAAACGTGACCCTTAGCGGAAGAGTAGAATACATCGACAAGATCAAGAGTGCTGCAGACGCGGATGGCATCTTCGCCCGGAAACTAAAGGTCGAAAATGGGTACCACTCCCCGCTCATGGTTGCTATTGCGGAAGAGTACCGGAGCTTGATCGGCGACCTCAGGATTACAACTAAGGTCTCCCCAAAGCAGGACACTCCAGTCTTGTATTCCTCCCTTACTGGCAGCACGACAACTATCTCTGCCCTCCAGAGCTCAGACTACTGGGTCGATAATCTCCTGTGCCCAGTTCAATTTTCCAGGGCCTTTTCACTTATGTGCTCCAGCACTAATGCATCAGTCAAGAAGCTCGGTGCCGCTGCTCGAGCTGCTGCCAAACGCCCTAAGATTACTGAGGTACTTGAGATAGGCCCTCACCCGGCGTTGCGTGGTCCCATCCGCGAGACTATCGAGTTGTCGCCAGAAGTGAATGGTGTTGGCTATGAGTCAGTTCTCCGTCGTGGCGCTTCTGCTGTTGACACTACCCTGGCGGCTCTAGATTGGCTTTGGTGTCGTGGTTATGAAGTGGATATCGCCAAGGCCAGCGGGACCGTCGACAGCAGCCTCCTGACCAACGCACCAGGATACGCTTTCAACCATGCAAACACCTACTGGAATGAGAGTCGTATCAGCAAGGGGTATCGCTTCCGCTCCACCATTCGACATGAGCTTCTCGGTGCCCCAGTGCCAGATTGGGATCCTTCCAACGCCATCTGGCGAAATTACATGCGAGTCTCCGAGATCCCTTGGGTGAAGCATCACCGTATCACAGGTGCCACTATCTATCCCGCCGCCGGCATGCTTGTCATGGCTATTGAGGCGAGTCGGCAGATGGCAGACTCATCGCGTGTAGTCAAGGGCTTCCGCATTGTCGACGCCCGCTTCAATGTGGCCCTTCGAGTGCCAACAACACAGAACGGCATCGAGACGCATTTTTATATGCAGCCCTCAAGGGATTACCCTGATACTGCAGCTATAACCGTACGCAGGTTCTCTTTTAGCAGCTATGAGGGTGGTGAATGGCGAGAGCACTGTCATGGTCTGGTTTTCACCGAATACGAGCAGCCTTATACGGTTGTGGATGGTGGACGAGAAGACGTCGAGTTCCAAGCCGCGTGTAAGCAGAGGCTTGCCAGCGTTGAAAAGGCTTCTCAAGTCGACACTTCATATCGGCAGTTATATGAGCATTTATCGACTGTTGGTCTTGACTTTGGTGCCACCTTTCAGACTCTCCGAGACATCCGCTGCGGTGCAATCGGAGAAGCTGTAGCTACAGTCGAGCGACAGGATCTTGAGAGTTTGATGCCTTTGGGGTATCTGCAGGAGCACTTGATCCATCCCACGGTTCTCGATGGCATCCTCCAGAGCATTATCGTCTGCTTGACAAAGGGTGGTCGAGAGGTTGACCAAGTCATGGTTCCCTCAGAGATCGGCGACCTCTGGATATCCGCTGATCCATCAACCGCAAAATTCGATGCAGTTCGTGTCTCCTGCTCAGGGAAGTTCCTTGGCATTCGACAAGCTGAGGCACGCATTGTCGGTCTCGACATCACTACAGGCAAGCCGGTGTGCACCGTGAATAACTTCATCATCACGACCGTGGCGCGTAGTGAAGGGGCCTCATCCTCTGATCCGGCAAGAAGGCTCTGCTTCAACCTCGACTACAAGGTCGACCCATCCCTTCTAGATCAAGATGGTGCAGATAAGACACTCCAACCTGATGCGGCACTTGGTCCGACACCTCAGCAGGCACAGCTCATTCAAGAAGTCGAGATGATGTGCTTTTTGTATATCAAGCGCTTCTGGGACAAGATCTATGACAAAAGCCGGCATGCCAAGTCGCTTGACTACCACACGAAGTATATCGCCTGGATCAAGCACCAGTTAGACAATTATGACGCTGGTCTCGTGCCACATGCCAAGCCTGAATGGCGAGAGCGAGCTGCCAATGATGAATACATCAGCCAAATGGAAGCCAAGCTTCTCGCTGAAGGCTCCGCTGAAGGAAAGCTGGTCGTCCATGTGGGACGAGAGCTCCCTGCGATTCTGGCAGGCGAGTCGGATGCACTTGAACTTCTCTTCAAGGATAAGCTGGTCGAGAACGTGTATCGCTCAGGTGTAGGTGCTGAACTGGGATACGACCGCATGGCGGCCTACATCGATGCTTTAGCACACAAGAACCCTGCCCTTCGCGTTCTCGAGGTCGGTGCTGGTACGGGTGGAGCCACTCGACCCATCCTAAAGTGCCTAACAACACAAGGCAACGGCGAGGCTGGCACACCACGCTTCAGCCACTACGCATTTACCGATATCTCGATCGGGTTCTTCGAGAACGCCCGAGAGATGTTTAAGGATATTGCTGGCCGGATGAGCTTCCGCGCACTCAATGTTGAGGCCGACCTGGAGGACCAAGGATTCTCAGGTGAACAGTACGATGTCATTTGCGCTGCTAATGTCATTCACGCCACCAAGAGCCTTGACTCAACTCTATCCAACATGAAGAAGCTGCTCAAGCCCGGCGGCAAACTCATCTTGTATGAGATGACAAACACGGGTATGATCCGTACGGGCTTCGCGTTCGGGTTGTTGCCCGGTTGGTGGTTATCTGTTGAAGACTTCCGCGAGTTCACGCCACTGGCTGCTCCTAAGGATTGGTCCACCTCTCTCAAGAAGAGTGGCTTCGGCGGTATCGACTTGCACATTTATGACTTCCCAGATCATCGCCACCAGATGGTCAGTGTCCTCATAAGTACAGCTCTTGGGGATGGAAGCAGGGATGATTTGCCAGGGTCTTCTCGTACTTCTGGACCGATGAAGATCATGGTTGGCGGCACCGATTCCCGTTTTCCCATCCAAAAGAGCCTTGCGGAGGCTCTGAGGAAGCATGCTGTCAGCCTTGACTCTACCGTCGATATCGTTCACTTGGGTGAAGCCGTAGCAGATCCAAAGGAATTACAACAAAGCCGATGCATCTTTCTTGGCGATATTGGTTCCGACTTTCTCGTGAATATTCATGGCGGAGACTACGAAGCTTTCCAAAAACTCATCTCCACAACCAAAACATTGCTTTGGGTCAATCAAGGAGGTGGCCCGTGGCCCAAGTCCCCGGGTGCGGACATGGTGACTGGTTTTGCTCGTTGTATGCGTGCTGAAAACCCGGGATTAGATTTCCTCACTTTGTCGCTCGACGACTTATCCTCGCATGATGCCGCTAGCTCGACAATCTTACGTCTCCTGAGCTCTGGGGGTGGACAAGAAAACAGCTTCTATGAGAAAGACGGTGCTGTTTATATCCCCCGCATCACCGAGGCTAACACCGTCAATCAACTCATTGCCGCCAAAACCAAGGGTGAATCGGCCAAGTCCCAGACTTGGCAAGATGCCAGCAAGGGTAGAGCCCTGACATTGCAGTGTGCTGTCCCTGGTCTGCTCGATACTCTCCAGTTTCAGGACGACGCACTACATGAAAAGCCTCTCGGGCCTGATGACGTTGAAGTCCGCGTACATGCCACGGGTCTCAACTTACTCGATGTCATGATAGCTCTCGGGCAAGTGATTGGCGAAGCCTTTGGACAGGAATGCGCAGGAGTGGTGACTCGTGTTGGAGGCAATGTCGACCGCGTTGCTGTTGGGGATCGCGTGTGTGGCCTATTGAGAGGAACTTTTAAGACCTTTGCACGAGGCACTCAATGGCAATTTGCCAAGGTACCTTCTGGTCTCGACTTCACCGATGCTGCAGCAATACCAGTTGTCTATACCACCGTATACTACGCGCTTCATGATCTGGCGCGCCTCCAAGCTGGGGAGAGCATCCTCATTCACTGGGGTGCTGGTGGTGTTGGACAGGCTGCAATTCAACTTGCCAAAGCGGTGGGGGCTGAAGTGTTCGTCACTGTCGGTTCAGTAGAAAAGAGGGACTTTGTGCATGAGCACTACGGTGTGCCTCTGGAACACATCTTGTCAAGTCGTGACTTGACCTTTGTACACGGCATCAAAAGATTAACCGATGGTCGTGGAGTCGATGCGATCCTCAACTCTACGTCAGGGCAGACCTTGCGTGCCAGCTGGGATTGCATTGCCCCTTACGGACGATTCATCGAGATTGGCAAAGTTGACATCTTCGCTAACGCTGGCCTCCCCATGGGACCATTCAAGAAGAGTGTTACCTTTTCTTTCTTCGACATTGGTTTGATTGCTCTTGAGCGAGGACACCTCTTTGCTCGCGTCCTCCAGGATGTCGTGAGTCTATTAGAGAAGGGAGCTGTCACACCACCACAACCACTGCATATCTACGACTACTCGGACATCCAAGAGGCGTTCCGTATAATGCAGTCGGGCTCTCACATAGGGAAGCTTGTTTTGGAGCCTCGGGAAGACGACCTTGTTATGGTAAGTTCTCATCTATTGATGCAGAGGCAAATTGGTGTGATGGAGATAAGTGCTTACACAATTCAGGTCGAACCCAGCCGGAAGCCTACGTATAATTTCGATCCCAAGGCTTCATATCTTCTCTCTGGAGGTATGGGTGGCCTTGGCCGAAGCACGGCAAGATGGATGGCATCTCGAGGCGCGAAGCACCTGATTCTTCTCTCTCGCTCCGGAACTACGCGGCCTGCAGCTCAGGAGCTCATGAAAGACCTTGCAGCTGCTGGAGTGACAGCGTATGCACCTCAATGCGATGTTTCTGATCGAACGGTTCTCGAAAAAGTCCTCGATGAATGCACCAAAATGATGCCACCCATCAAGGGCTGTGTCCAAGGTTCCATGGTTCTCAAGGATGCCATCTTTTCCAACATGACCGAGGAAGAGTACTACACTGCCGTACGTCCCAAAGTTATCGCGTCACGCAACTTACACGAGCTTCTTCCTCACTACATGGACTTCTTCATCCTTCTGTCGTCTGCATCTGGTGTCGTGGGTAATCGCGGCCAATCTAACTACTGTGTGGGAAACACCTACCAGGATGCCTTGGCCCGACACCGTGTAGCTCAGGGACTTCCAGGGGTGGCCGTCGACTTGGGAATGCTTCTATCGGTCGGTTTTGCGGCTGAGAACCAAGAAAGTATGGCCAATCTCCGTCAAGAGGGTTTCAACGCCATGCGAGAGGATGAGTTCCTTGCCCTACTGGACGTACTTTGCGACCCAAGCGGTAAGGACGCTGTGAATAACAACACGCAGTTGCAAGCCTCTTCCCTGGCTCAAATTGCTGTTGGTCTCGAAGCACCAGCCACTCTTCGCATCAAGGGCATCCCTGAACCGGCTTGGATGAATGATCCTCTCTTCAAACATTTGTACCAGATCCGAGGGGAAGGCGATCACGACGGTGACGGTGACGGTGAAGCGTCCGCCACCTCATGTGCTTCGCTACTGCCAGCGGTGGCGTCATTCACTGAAGCAACCAAGGTTGTGAGCGCAGCTATCGTCCAGAAGCTATGCAGGGCCTTATCTTCGAGCGAGAGGGATATCGATGTATCGAAGCCTCTTCACAGTTACGGTGTTGATTCGCTTGTTGCGGTTGAGTTGCGGGCGTGGTTTATGAAGGATGTTGGTTCTGATATTGCAGTGTTCGATATAATGAGCGGACAGAGTTTAGAAGAGCTAGCTGAGTTAGCAGCAAGGAGAAGCTCATTTGTCAAACTTGAGGAGGATGCAGAGGTAGAGAAAGGGTTGTAGTTGTGTGGCCAGATTTTTAGGTTCACACTGGGAAAATCTGTATCTGCGAAGCATTACGATTGGAAACGTAATCCAATAAACTGGCCACTACTCTCCGCGATTGAGAGGAAGGTTTTACTCCATACATAATCCTACTAGCGTGGTAACCCCAATGACATCATGACTTGGTGACGTTGACATCAGGACTATCCGTGATCGTAAATCGGGATGTTTCTGCATGCCATTCTGAGCTCTCCCAAGGAGCTTCCTCAGCTTGATTGATAGCGATCTAAACAACGATTTCCGCGGTTGGATTACTTTTCAAAAATCTTGAAACTCATGAAATTTTCAGAAGTCGAACACACAACCTCCGCTGATCCCTTGATCCGAGACTGAAACCAAGCCCAATGACTTTAGCAGAATTCACTAAGAATAGGCATCTAGGTGGAATCGAACAAGGGACCTTCGGCGTCGGTATGCAAATGGGGGTCGGCTTGCGCTTAGCGAGATGAGCGGTCGGAAAGAAGGTTTCCCCGCCTCATTCTCTACTTCTGACGAGCACTAGTGTTCGACCTACCTACCCTGTACAGTTTTTCACCTCAACCTCGCCTTCACTAGTCGCTGCCTCTAATATAACCTCAGACGGCTTTCCCAAATCAGAGTCGATAGACTATAAGCCCAATCTTAATACAAATTTAAATTCTAAACGCAGTGGCACCAGTGGTTTTGGCGTTGGTCTTTTGTGTGGTCGCATTTACGTAAACTTGGGGTGAAGATTGGGAAATATTGTACTTGAATGAAAGCGTTTAGCTTTGATCCCACAAGTCTCCAACTATGTAGTTTCAAGTTCTAAAACCTTTAATACTGCATTAAAGAGATGAAAAGGTCTAAAGTCCTTGTTTATACTCCCTTTTGATCAGGATTGAAGAGAAGGCAAGGGAGCAAGGAGCAAATTCAGTACATCTCTTTCAGCTCGGCCCGTTTGGTTCCGAGGCTCCGCTTCCGCCCCGATAAAACCTTAGCAACATCCAAAGCTGTACGGCGGGGTAATTTTATCATTCACGTGATGACTTCTTCACATGTTAAATTTTGACCAGAGGGATCCTGCACAATTAAGATATCTTTCACTACCAATATGTTCATCACTATTGATGTATACTTCACCTATCATATTATCTTCACTTCGCATTTCGTCTGACAATGCAGCCCACGCGGACCGGCCTGATCCTTTGAGAAGTTCACTGACCACAATCCTGTGTGTAGTATTTTAGATGCTTATCTGATGGGATCCTTTTTCTGCACCCGATGATGTCTGTGATCCGTCGGTACCATTCTATATGGCCTTCTTATAACTATATACCCGATAACCTTGCCTAGCTCTCTATATAAACATTCTTGCCACTGCATAAGTGTTAACATCTTAAAAGACCATATTCGTATTATTATCGTGGCCCCTTAAGGAGTATCACTTCTATAATACTGTCGAGTTAGACAAACTAAATATATGTGACTGTGAGCCTCCCTGGATAACACTGCTAGAATATTACCAAGAGGACTAGTTTGTGTGTTGGTATGTCTTGCCTCTATGGAAACGCCCTCAGTGTTTTAATTATGTCTTTAGAGATTCACCGCTAAGTAGGAGGGCTAACTGTGCTTGACCTGAGTCACCATGTTGCGGTGAGTCAAGGAGAGAATGGAGGGTCAAAAACGCCTTGTAGTTTGCTCAAAGAAAGATGGCTGCCGAAAAAGAGGCTATGCTCGGACATTCACATGATTCCATTGGCCGACAGTGTATATGGTTGACGCCTTGGGCGCCGACAATCCATTGAGGCCTCTCTGCAGCCAGTCTATAGTACTTGATGTACGGGCTACTTTGTTAGTGAGCAGAAGTCTCAACATTGATCCGCTGACCTCCCTTTGGTTGATCACTATGAGGCTGTCTCTTGTGCGTCAAGCCAACACTTTAGAGCCCCGCTTTTACATGTCACATTCTAATGGATGTAGCGTTTCTCTTTGCTTGCTAGGTAAATCAGGCTCTGGGAGATCGTTTTCGGAGAGTACAACCCCTCTTCGCCCCCGGTCGGGCAGGATTTCCCAACTCTCTCTTCATGTTAGTATCTGGTGCACCTGATACGCCCTTTAAGTGGGCACCGAAGCTCTTCTCATCATGGATCCCGTTACGATACTGGGCGCCGTTGCAGCCAGTTTGCAACTGGTAGACGTTGCAGCGAAAGTAACTCTTCGCTCTTTCAGCCTGATTCGTGGTCTCCGTGATACTCCAAGAGAAATGTGTCAGCTTCTCGATGACACGTCAAGATCCACTGCTCGCATTATCAGCATCTCTAACGCCCTGAAGCCTGGGTCTCAGCTCTTTGATCAGCTCTCCCGTTGTGCAGAATTCCCAGCTTTCGGATCCTTTAAGAAATCTACTTCGTGCCATGGAGGAACTCAACCTGCTTTTACAGCCGCTTTGCAACGTGGAGAATCATATCTCGCCCCCAGGTGTGGGAAAGTTCCAACCTTCTGCGATTCGCGCTTGGAGAGCCATTGTCGCTTTGGATAAGCAAAAGGACATCTCTAAGCGTCTAGAGAGAGTCCGTCGATTGAACGAAGAGCTTATCCAAGTCTTTGAGGTTGTGGGGCTTGAAATGCAAGCTGTTACCCACAACACTTCGTCTGAACTGCTCCGTATTATCATACACTCTCAAACAGATCTCGCATCACGATTAGACGTAATGAACGACGTGAACAGGGACAGAGAAAGAGAGTTGCAGAACAACCGCCTAGAAACTACAACACTGATGAAAAGCCTGCGGCTGCAGGGTGAGAGAACCGTCCAGGACGTTTCACAAGTCTCGACGGTGACCATGGAGACCCTGGAGCTTGTTCGAAGAACCAATCAGTCATTCGCCTCGACCGTTGATGGACAACAACTCGATAGTCTACACCGTGCAATCCAGGCTTTACCTGATGTTCTGGTACGAAGACTAAAAGAAAGCTCATCAGCGCCTTTCATCCAGCAGAATATAGAGTTTCAAGCAGATGCGTCTGCTACCAGCCAAGTCCACAGACAACCGATACAGCACACTGTCTCTTTACTAGACCTGCACAGAAGACCGCGTAAGGTCACTCAATTGTATAAATGCAATTGCAAACGGCCAACCTTCTACTCAAGGTCATCCATGTGGAGGTTATCTCTCATCAAGGTGTCAAGTGCGGAACATCATCCGAAATGCTCTTGGCATCAGACTGCTGCCCGGTCCTGGAGTTATTCACTCGCCCTTAAACTCAGTCCCTTTATTAACCAAACAATGCAGATTACGTGGGGTTCTACATTTAGTTTTGGTCAACGCTTCATACCGTGGCCACTTAGACTCCACCGGATAGTAAAACGATCTCACTCGCCTTTGTTTCGACCTTTTGACAAGTTTCTCGACAAAATCAGCGCCCACAAGTCCTTCTATTATCCGAGAACATGTGGGAGTAGTTAAAATTCTAGAATGGAACGTGGCCCAAGTTACCGATCAACTGGCGATGATCGAGACGTCTCTGAAGAATATGCTACGAAACGGCGAATGGCACGGTACCGATGTGGATGAAAATGGGTTTTCCATGCTGATAGTAGGTAGTGACCCCTTGAACAAGCTATTTCTAACATATCGTGAGGAGATTGTGTATCTGTCCATCTTATTGGGGAGCGAGATGGCAATATTCGAATCCCGGTTCAAGTCCTTACTACGTCTGGCTTTGGAAGCGGGCTGCGACATATGGCAGCACATATCGGCTGAGCAACGATCGAAAGTTTCTGAGCGAGAAGGATCACAAATGTGAGTTCAGAGAGTCGTTAATGGACTATCGCTAACTTTTCAGGTTTTCGATCTGGCCTACAGGCCCTATCAGTGCGGTAGGCTGGACTTTCTTCGTACTAGGAACATTAAATGATAGACTCTACAACTTGTTCCGAGAAACGGAGCTTCTCGGAACACTTGCCAACATGCGATCTAACTATGAACTGCAGCTCTGGCTTCATAGTCCATTCCGATTGAAGTTCCTTCTTCGTCACCCCGATTTGGCTGAACGTATGTATATCCCCGCAATCTTTCATACTTACACAAGACGTAAATAACATTTGTGCATTTCTTTTTACTACCAGAATTTGGTTTCACGAACCTTGAAATCCACATTTTGAAACGCCACCTCTCAGAGGTCAAGAAGCTCGTTGTACTCGGTCATCCCCCTTGCGCTTCAGATCCCATGAGGCTGGCAATTGGGTGGCAGAAGGGCCTTCAATTACTTATAACATGCGGCTACGATACGACATTAGCTATCAAGACTGCATGTGAACTACAAGAATTGGAATCTTGCCGGATCTTGTTCTCCAACACTCCTATGCTATTCGATTTTGGGTACTATGACGCTGAG
This sequence comes from Fusarium stilboides, assembly GCA_014822085.1. NCBI lineage: Eukaryota > Fungi > Ascomycota > Sordariomycetes > Hypocreales > Nectriaceae > Fusarium > Fusarium stilboides. Next base: position 110,578 of record JAASAY010000460.1, read on the forward strand.
CACCACCACTCTAGAGCCAAACACCTCGAAGTGTTTCGTCTCTTGACATACGAGCTCTTTGACAGACTCAATGATCTCAAAATCTTAGCACTTCAGCACCTTTCGCAACCGGAGACGGATATCATGGGAATCTCAAAACCGGGACCGCTCGACTGTTCAATCAACCTTGTGTTTGAAGCCTTGAGCACCAAGATCGTATTACCAGCATCGCTGGGTATTCGCAATCTGACATCAGCGTACGATGTTCCTATGGATTGGGTCACAGTCACACATCAAAACATGATCTATGAAGCAGGTTTCAGTCGTGTTGATATTCCAAACATGGAAGGACATACACCTTACTGGTCTTTCTGAAATCGAGACTAAGGGGTTATAGAGATAAAGACACACTTCCCGAAATCGTTTATTGGTTTGTTGCCCGAGGCGCCGAGCTGGTTCTTGATGTCCCATACGAAGATGGGACTTGTCAACTCAACATTCTGAGCCTGTTGGCCAGTGTGTTGGCGGCCTGTACATTCTCCTGTGGTACTCAAACCCAATGGCAAATGCCTCTACCAGTGACCCCAGTGAGAAAGCACTTCCATGTAGTGTATGACATCCGGGACAAATGTCACTGTTTATGTTCCGGCATCGGTTGCCCTCCAGCCGCATTTCTCTGGCATTTTGGCGATATAATCACTGGTGCCCCCGGAGTTCAAGGGAGTATTCATCAAGACGAGCCTTTACGATGGTTTATCAAATTATGTGCTCTGACTGATTCTCAAATCCGAGGTGTCTCTGAGGACCTATGCCAGCTTGAACTTTTTGATCGCCTGGCAATGACTCATACTTGCTGCGTAAGAGGAGAACCTTACCTCAGACCACATGAATGTTTTCCTCCTCTCAAATCATGCCCCGAACTTTTAGAAGAAGAGCGGAAGGCGATACAACAGGAGGAGTCAGAGCTTCATGCGCAGCTTCTTCTGCTTCATGATGAGTATTGCGAGCTATTATCATTATACAATGGGCCACTTATGGATTTTTGGTATGCTTGGTGGGGTAAAATTGATGGAACTCTGGCTCCTCTTCGCAGAAGGTGCCCAATTGAGAAAAGCAACCAAGAATGCGAGACACTCAAGCGAAGTGGTTATGACCCCGATGAGCCGTTTGAAGATATCATTCGTCGACATTTTGGCTCGCGACCAGTCACAAGGGACGTGTTAGCATGGCTCTCTGGGAAAGAAGGCGTCCCTGGCAGTAACATGTGTCATGAAGCAGACAGTGAAAGCGAGCAGTGGGTAACGGATGACGAAAGCGAGGTGTAGATGCTTGATTAGATACAAAGAGTGCTTTGACCAAGGTTATAAGGCGCAGGTTGTCATGGTGAAGCTGAGCAACTTGCCGGATGAGACTACAGTGTGATATGAGAGGCGCCGTGCTAACAAAGGTTGGAAGAGAAACAATTGTCGAGTCGAGTCATGATTGTACAAGGCCTTTGAGACTTGTAAACAATATACGAGTAGTGAATGCAGTACCAGGTTGAATACACCAGGTGTTATGAGGGAGTTTTGAGCACGATATAACTGTGTCAAAATCGGGTCGCATTGCTTCCCTTCATGATACCGCCTTCATTTTCATTTTGAGACCATGTTATTTCAGATCATTATGCAAGGGCGTGATTCTTGTGTCTGTCGATCCAGGAAATAATCCAGCTCTGCGTGGTAGCCAATGTCGCGGAAATGATCTAGGTGGTGAATGATGGCCATGAGATACGCCAGAGCTTCAGTGCCGCTATACAACCATTTAGCCTGACTTATTCAACCATGCCGACAAGATATCAGTATAGCTGCCCTTCGAGAAAAAAAGGATATCACCTGAGAACTTTCCACCGTCAACCGAGGGTTGTGAGCATTCTAACCTAACTCCTAATCTTAATGCATACGACACAGTCCAGAAAAAGCTTGGCCCACTAGATCAGCTATATCAAAGGATCAAGGTATGGTACTCCCTCCTCAGGACTTAGCTGTAGACGTAATCTAGAGTATATTTTAAGAATAGGTTAGATTAAAGTACTAAGGCTTGGGGACCTTGCGAAAATTCTTATATAATTCTTTTTATGAACTTATGGTATGCTACTCATGGGTGAAATCACTGACTTCTATCGTGACTCAAGTTTTAGCTGGATCGCGTGGATGCTACGTTGCCAAGCACGGTCACTCTAATCGCACCGATTTCCTTGAGTTCTGTTAAGACATCCTGTGTTCTCCTATACAACACCTTTTTCCCGATATGGACAAATAACAATCAACCAACGAGGCAGTTTGGCCCTCATTGTGTTCTCTAAACTTCTTAAGCACGATTTGGGAGTCTATAAGTACAATGTCGAATTAAAGTCTATCATAAGACATCACGTCTCACTCAGGTGCGTAGTTATTATATCGCGGGTGGTCGATGTTCTTGCGCGTCGTTTTAGCTTCAGCATATTGCCAGAATATCAAACCCCACCCGTCTCCGTCAATATTATCTTAATGTTCACATAACGGCTTGAGCTAAGATCAATCGATTATAATCTATTCAAAATCGGTGGTGGAGTGTATAGACTTTAATAGTCGCTTATTTATGGCATTGGACTCACGTGCCCGATCTAGACGGTCTCATCGACAGTGGTAAAGATTCTTACTGGTAACTGCATAAGCATATAGAGGTTATACTTGAGTTCGTATAGAGAAAAAAGGAAGTGTTCTTTATAAAGTTTGGCGGCAGGACCTCACACCGTGTAAGGTCGAAAGCATCGTATAAAGTGTATTTGCTTGCACTAAACCTTGATTTATTGATCGCAAGCACTTTACTGCTGAGAATCCTGATATGACAGAGAACTGTTTTCAAGTACTCCATTCATTTTGGCTGCACCAATAAGTGCAACTACCACCTGCAGGATGGCTCGACTATTATGTCCCAATGCCTGCCGGTCTTGCTAATATTCAGGTCTCCGCTCAGTTTTAGGTAAGAGATACTAAAGTATGTCAGACACTTTGATTAATTCTTACCTTAAAATGCGACCTAGCTATTATGCTAACTTATCCTAAAGTTAGGTAAGTATCCCTATTACTTACTGAACAACCTAGACGCTTCTGCGGTTCACCAGCGCTAAGCGAAGGTTAGCCACCATTGAGATTTCTACGGAAGTCATGAGATGGAAAGTTTGCACCTTGCATATGTATAGATAAGGTTTCCAGGTGAGATAACAAGAATAAGTCAGTAATAACATGAAACCATTCCTCCAATTTAATTTTCTTTGTTTTTCTGACGCCTGCCCAAGTCAACATCAGCTCTCGCATGACTTGCTGAGTTACATCTCTTTGATATCGCATCAACGCGTCTTTCGTCCTCGCACCACCAGTTACAACTGTAGCAGTATTATGGGCGAGGGAAATGAGAGAGAAAAGAAGCCCAGGCCGGAATATACGGTGGTCAATATCATGACACACCAAGTTCTTGAGAGCCTTCGTCCGACCGACGAGGACTCTCAAGTGGGATAAGGGGAGGTCATAAGTTTATGATAGGCTATATGCCAGGGATTGTACGGAGGATATGGAGAGCCTGCGCCAAGTTCAATGTCTTCATCTCCATAGTTTGTGGGCTTTTGTCGGACGTCGCTGGATATGGTAGATGCTGACGTCGCAGGCGGGCCAGTAAATAATTAACACCTTGCCTTACTTTAGAATAAGCTGCTATAATAGTTAGAGTATATTCTCAACTAAAGATATCCTAAAGTGCTTATATTGTTCTACTATCTCTTACCTAAAGTTAGGCAGAATGCCGATTATTTATTTAGTGGACCGCCTGCCACGTAGGACGTGATTCCCAGTATCTCACAGTTTTCCATGATTGACTGTATGGTCTTGAAGGTAATCCTTTTTGGATATTGATCGGAGCCCAAAGTGGAGTGGTGCGAGAGCTTACATCCCCCTGTACTTCTTAACTGCGATGGAATTAAACGTTATGTCCGACGACGAATGTCAATACACCCTTACCATTGCTAATTCCGAGAGCCAAGGCTGATACCTTGCATAAATACCAACGAACTGGTGTGAAGACTGAAAAGAGTGACAAAAGTTCCATTTTCTCAACATCTATATATTCTTGCTGTAGGACATTAAATCCGTAGTAAGCAAAGACATCTACAAAACATACCAAACCTCACTTTATCCACTCGCCCTCTATAGCTTCCCGCTCTTCCTGCAAGTGACCATGTCTGCTCAGAATCCTTCCTTGCGAGAGACCAACTGGCCTGCTGTCGCCAGTTATGTCTCCTTACATAAGGACACATATCCCTTTATCGATCCTGCCAAAGCCGACCTGACAGGCAAGTCAGTCCTGATCACGGGGGCGTCCAAGGGCATCGGTAAGGCCGCCGCAATTAGCTTCGCTACTGCGGGCTGCTCGAAGATCTTGCTCGCCGCTCGTTCTGACATGGCAGATGTGGAGGCAGCCGTCAAGGATGCCGCTAAGAAGGCAAGTCGGTCTCAGCCCCTGGTGCATTCCATGAGGGTGGATATAACGTCGGAGGACTCTGTGCGAGTGGCGGCCGAGACGGCTGAAGATGTACTTGAGGGCAGCCTCGACATCTTGATCAACAATGCCGGCTACACAGAGGAGTGGATACTTATCGCCGAGTCCAACCCATCTCAGTGGTGGAGATCTTGGGAGGTCAATATCAAAGGCATCTATCTCGCTACCCGCTCTTTTCTGCCCTTGCTCCTCAAGTCCTCAATCAAGATAGTCATCAATATCAGCAGCGTTGGAGCCCACGTTATGGATATCGGCGGATCGGGCTACCAGGCGAACAAGTTTGCACTCTGTCGTCTGACCGAGTTCCTAGATAAGGAATATTATCAGCAAGGTCTGATCGCCATCGTGATACATCCAGGTGCCGTCAAGACCGAGCTGGCGGTAAGAATGCCTCCAGAGATGCATTGTGTCTTGACAGATATGCCGGAACTGCCTGCCGACACGATGGTTTGGCTCTCCTGTGAGCGACGGGATTGGTTGTCCGGCAGATTCGTGTCTGTGAACTGGGACATGGAGGAACTGGGACAGAAGAAGGGGGAAATCCTTCGAGGAAACTTGCTTAAATTTCGTCTGTTGATTTAAGTCTTACGGTACAACTTTTGCGGCTCCTGCAGCGGTCTGTTTTCGGCTCTAGAGAGCATGAAACTGGTCTCCACTAGGCATTGGATAGTACTCTACAACCATCAAACAGATTTGTGAAAAAAGGGAGACTTGGGCATAAACAAAGGGATCAAGAATGAGCATGTCATTTGAGGGAAGAAGAACCCCGGAGGTCATCTCGTAATAATTAAGTTAGATCATATGTGCGTTACCTAAGGTCATCAAAATCTATATGATCTTATGACTTAAGCTCTCAACTATTAGATGATATTCTATTATCTACTGACGTGATCTTCGATTATATAATTACAAGAAGATACTAAACTTCTACTCCAGGCCTTTTCCTCCTCCACTAGCATGTATGTGGCGTTCCACTTCCCACGGAAAGATAGAAGACAGCAATTCGTTAGCTACGGTCAGGGCTTGTATGTCGTCTATCGACGATCGTACACACTCAAGTCCTGCGACCTTCCCAGGCTGTACCAAGCTCTTTGTCAGCACCTAAATGACTACCTGCGGTTTGTCCATATACAACATGACAACGCAGGGACATCGTCTCTTAGTCTTTATGACCACTTCTTAGGAGTCGGTGCTTAAGATGCTGGAGGTCGACATGGACTTTGCGAAATAGGTGGCAGTACCAAGCGTCTCTAACCTGCATGAGCTGGCCACCGTACTGTAGGAATCGCGCGTATTCAGATCGGATGATGTCGACCTTGCAATCCAAGAGATTCTTGAAAGGACAGGTTTTAACGAAGTAAGAGTAGGTATCAGGACGGTGTCCTAATTGCATTATTCGTGTATATACTGGCGAACTTCCAATATGCTAGATACTTTCACCGAACTGCTAGCAGAGAACACCCAGGGCTTTAGTGGTTTGGGAGTTAGTGGCTTCACGACGATTAGTAGTTAGTTAAGGCTTGGAGACTTGATACAATGATACAAAAGGTTGTTTAACATCACGTGCGAAGGGCGTTTCGCGGGATTAGATCCTTCCGCGAAGAGAATGGTAGATTTGCAAGCGTCATCGTTGCGCGTGCGGATCCGCTGCCACAATGCACCGCGCAGATTCGCTTAGACGGTAATGCTAATTTACGACCTTCAGTTCGCCTCCTGCTCTAGAGTTTTGGGTCACATGAAAGAACAGGGCGCAATCAAGCACTTTTCATTAAACTGACTGACAGTAAGACATATACGAAGAGAAATGAATTCGGGAAGTCCGTCATCTAATCTCTCCACCGCAATCTCATCAGGCTGCGGTAGGCTTCCGACCCCAGACTACCTTCTGCTTGAAGTACGAGTGAATCTTGTTCGAACGAATCTCACGGCGGAAGTGCGATACAAACACAGTGACTTCTTGTGCCGTCCAGCCTAACAGAGTGGCCATCTGCATTACAGCTCCTTGTGCATCTTGATCAAGAGCGGCCTGCATATACAGACCGATGCTCCGTTGCTTAGGGTCTTTAGGCCATCCACCAATGGGGTTCTATGGAAGGTCAGTGATGGTATCACCAACGGTATGGAAGTGAGACTTGCCTTGAAATCCCTTTCTTCAATGTCGACAAACCCAGCTTCTCGCAAAGCCTCCTTCTGTATGCCATCCTCGAAGATCGTGAATGAGCGGCCGAGTTTGCGTCCACCTTCTACAAAGAATTTCTGCCGTTGACTCAGTGCGCTCCCACTGCGAACTGTATCGTCATCACTCTCGAAAGTTGAGGACGGCTCGTAGCTTTCGATGTAGCCCCCGGGCTTAAGACTCTTGTAGGCCTCTTTGAATAATGCTGTCCAGTCCACAATACTGCCAACAAGCCAGCGTATATGGACATAGTCGAGAGATTCTGGCTGGAAAGTCCATTTCTGAGTACAGTCATCTATCTGGCTAGATTGAGGCAGTTGTTAGCTTGAAAAGTACTTGTTCAGGGCGTATATGAGGTCCATAGCCCTTACAACTCCAGGTTCGCCGGGACCCAGCTTGGCTGTATAGGTGCGAGGTCGGTCCGTACTACTTTGGTATTGCGAAACATGTCTGCAAATTCGCTGGTTTCTTGTCAGCTCTCGATGCCTTGATCCGAAATCACTTGACGATGGCTTACATGGCCCAGATTCCTGTTCTACCATCAGTCATTCGAAGCTACCCATCTTATCCAGTGTGCATACCTGTCCCGGTGCCAATATCTACAGCCGCCTTGTGATTACTCTAGTTAGTACACTGCGGATGATAGTATTTTGGGAGTCATGCCTGTAAGTCTTTGGATAATGGTGCCAAGTAGAGATTATCACCGTCAAGAGGGTGAGCACTTGGTGGCTAAGTCTGGATCAGCGACATCCTTGTGTTGCTTCAATAAACTCACTTGATGTCCATTGCTTCCTGGCTGGTTTCATCAATCGGACCCCTGCATCATGGTCAGCTGCAAGTGGTTTGGGCGAAGACTTTAACAAACCAGTAGTCCGCATTGCCACGGTCACTCTGGTAGGATCTGCCATGAATTGTCCTGTATTCAAGAACGCTAGAGTTTAGAGACGCAGTGGAGCCAGCATCTCCTTGGTCGTCGCCACCCTATGGACAGTCAGTCTTGACGAGGGGTGATAAGTTCAAATAGAGCTTACCTCAGTTAGCTGCGCCCAATGTTCCGGGGGGAGAAGACCAGTATCGGTCCCGTGGTCTCCTCGAGGAGGGCTCGGCGATGCCGACTTGGCCGAGACTTGACCGGCAAGATGATCTCGAGATGGTGATTCAGACATCTTGCTTGGTGGTGTTGAAGTGTGTTTGAGTAAGTAGAAGTGGAAATGGTATGATTGAGATCCTATTTGAAGATGAATTGCGGAGGTGACAGTCTCGAACATTGCTTTGTACTGTACTCTCCTGTATGAATTTGAAACGCCTCAAAAATTCTAGAATACTATAGTTGAGAAACATGTACATGATATTCAATAAAGACACTAGTTTCGTGCTTTTTTTGTCTAGGGCCAAATTGAAATGCTTGTTCTTCATGTCTGAGGTTTGTCAAATAGGTCTCGATATACTCATGAGATTGTCCGAATTAGTGCCTACAACAAATTGATATTCGAGAAGGCCCCTTCCTCCATAGTCCCTGAGCCATCCTCATCGACCTTTATGCCGAAAAAAGAAAGATCCTGTCCTCTATCCATCGTTAGGAGAGCAATGCGTCGATAGTTTCTTGCTTTTGTAACTAGAATTGGCTCCAACACGAGACAATCTAGAGTTGGCCGTAAACTATCTACCATAGCCACATACGAGAGTAGCGGTAGTATAGTGACACGTTCCGGTATGTTGTCTTGAGTGTACTTGCTGTCCGGAAATATTTGTCCGTAGGTTCGAGAACCACCAGCTTCGAAAAAAATAAAATTAAAGTGTTCTGACCTTCTATCAATTTTGGTGTGAATTAAACGTCCGCGAAGACTCAAAACCCTTTCTGAGGCGTCGAAATTCAGGAATGATAGGTATTGTGGCACATGTATCCCATAGGGGGGGAACCTAACAGGCGACTGCAGCGACGCCCAGGACCATGAGGGTGCGAGACATCCTGATGAAGACTCTGATGAAAGATGTTGAACAAAGAATCCAAGTTGTCGCACTAGATTTGTCTTCCAGAGGCCAAAGATATACTCGTCGTGAAAACAACTTCGAAATAAATCGGCTATCCCTTCCATCGCGAAGAGTTTGTCACTGGCCTTCGTCAGGCTGTGAGTTGTATATCGCTTTACGAGCTCTTGCCAATTCCACGTGACTTCGAATCCTTCCTCTGGCTCTGGCCCTCGGCCCTTGAGGTCCATGATTATCGATAGGTCATTGGACTTGGACGAAGTGGAACCTGGTATGCCGTGTGGAAATGTCTCGCACCTTTGGTCAACAAAACACTCCCAAAACACCTGCTCTTCGGCGAAATAAAGAACTCTGGGACAAAGAAGTCGTTCTTGGAATACCCAACCGCGTTTCATAAGCTCGCTGTCAAGAACGTGCCGTTTCATATATTCCTGATCAACGGCGTAATAGGTCTTTAGAGGTGCTGTTACGTTCAATCCGGCTTGAACAAGTGAAGGTCGAAGATCCTCGTGGTTCCTGGTACGAAATAAACCTCCATTAGGGTCATGAGATGCAACAGCCGCAAGGTTGCAGAGAGCGTTAGCATAGACGCGCCGCATAGTTCTAGATTCGCGATCCCAGTCGTCGCTGCAGTCTTGGATAATACAAAGAGCATCTATCCATAGAAACCTCACTGAGAACTCCTGTGCAACCATGATTGCGTCTTGGAACGTACGTGGAAGGCTCAAAATGGGAAGCCCATCCTGGAAAGAACGCAAATTTTCTTTTAAGAGTCGTAAATTGGCGGTCGTACCCCATCTATAGCTCAACGTCAGGTAAGTGGGTGGTGATAGAAGCCTTCTGGGAAGTGACACAATCTTCCATACCCCCCTGCTTCTATCGCCAAGGTCTATTAGCCGCGTAGGCCACCAGGCCTCTTTCTCCTGCAGCTGTCGACAAACTGGATGGTGATTTGAACAGTCGTTGATCCAGTGTAGGGCAAGTTGAAGGGCAGATGCAGATGACGCCCCGGGTTCTGCGCAAAAGTATGTACAAGCCGCACCTAAGCTGTCAAACGAATGAACTAACGACTATAAGTACTGAATCTCAAAGAAGAATTTGCATCACAAACCATCATCAGGAAGCAAGTTGAAAAGTAGTTGTTCTGAGCTATGCGGTATCCCGTAACCATTTGATATTCCGTAACGAATCTGGAACATAATGTTACTTCCGAATAGCCGATACGCGTAAGACCAAGGGATCCAGTCAGTACTCGGGATGTTACTCATAGTCCTGCCCCGTCGCTCTATGATTTTCTTCGCGGTATTGCAAATGACGCATTTTCTCGAGATTGCACCGAGAAAGGCTTTTTGAGTCGCATGGTGCGGCCCACAACGCTCTTCATCGGGATTCCCTGCTTCCAACAGATCTTGACATAACGCCTGCTGACAGGTGTGACATAGAGTTGACAATGACATGTCTTGGAAGATTAGCGTTAGGCAGAGTATCAGATTACTAGTCAACTCTTATATTAGGTGTACATAGTTATCTGCAGGACGTACGTTGCTGCCTGATGGTATTGAAGCCCGACGAAATGCGGGGTCAGTCTGCCTGTCTTAGTAAGTGTGTTATTCTTGGCAGGCCCGTAGAAGACTTACTTAGGACTGTCTTCTAGGAATTAGTGTTAGAAGTAATAAGATTTGGAATCATAATCTACGCGATTTACTCTATTCTCAGCATTGTATTTAGTGCTATAAAGTCCTTGTCTCGCATTGTTTATGTAGGTAGGTCGATTGTATGCATATATATACTGCCGGCACGGCCTCCCTGGCAACCTGAACACCGAGTCCCCCAGCCTTACGTAGATACATTGGCTTGCGTCTTATGGACAGGGGTTGCGTCAATTTTCTTGATTCAATGAAAGGGCATTGACCTACCTCATGTTACACACGACCGCATAAAGCACCTGAGAGGCAGTTGCAGCTTCTACTAGCATATCCTCCAAATCTTTGCCATCCAATTCTTTCTTCTTACTTATCGTAATGGAGCAACAAGAGCCGTGCCCTCTGACTTGGTGAGTAAATCCAGTCAATGAAATTGTATCTTGTGGTTCATAGTTATTTCTCGGTTAAGGGTCGAGGCTGGTATCCCACCCGCTTGTCTGTCCCCGATGCTTATTATGTACTATATTTAGCATATTGTAATTACATACCGCCATTCTATAGCAAATTACAAACTATTACATAACTGAAGCAAAACCAGTACCTGCGCAATGTTTCCAGCAAAAGCTGTGATAATGGAATAGCGAACAGATACACATCGATAAAAGACAATACTGAGAGGTATAGAGATCCCACTTGTAACGGCGAGGACGTATATAACGATCCTGGCTAGTTTGCCGAATGTATTGTTCACAATTGCTGGCCAAAGTAGAGTTGCTAAAGAAAGGCACTGCATGATCGAACTAGCCACCAGCTGCCAAAAGTCCGAATCGATAGCTGTACTGGGCCCGGGCGAGGTGTTAAAGAACGCACAAGCGACAGGGATGCAGGATATCAGACAGAAGGTGGGTATGATGAAAGCTAAGAATGCCCGCACCTTGGCTGGGGTTTGGTGATTCAAAACCCTGTAGGTTGCTGAAATATCTGAAGCAGATTCAGCCCGCCTTGTGGGCTGGTTTTCTTGCTTATATTCCCTAAGTAATCATGTCAATACTATCATTCGCAAGTTTGAGTTCATAGTTGGCGTACCACCACCGCTCGAGTCTAGGATCAAAAAGGTCTCGAGGTGAGTTATATATGGCCAAACATGCTTCTGGATAATGTCGTTGGAGAGCCGTTAGCTTTTGCTTAAGCATGGGTAACATCGTGCCGGGGAGATTCCCATGTAGCATTGCTGTTTGTATTGACTCAAGAAGAGCCGAGGCCCGTGTCAGTGCTGCTTCGAGCGCATGCCGATTTTCTATGTCCTCGACAGCCGTGTGCTCGACATAATCTTGGTAAGTCGAACAGTAGTTATACTGCTCTGGAATCTGTAGATTCTGATTTTTCCAGGATATGGCAGCGTGCGCGACAGCTGCACGGTGCCTTTTCAAACAGATAGCGATAAGATCCGTATAGTAGATACCGGGTCGCGGATCTTCTATGCGCCGTAGCTGCTCAGGTAGTGAAAGAGTTTCGACGTATTCCGCGACATGAGCGTCAAATGCATGATCAGGAAGGTCATCAACCCAATCGACAAGGTCTTGGTCATCTTTCGTAAGAAACAGTTGAAACTTCTCGCATCTTCCCCTGTTTACGACTTGTGGCTTTTCGTACCATCCATCTCGCAGAGACCGGAATGTATATGTGTTGAGAGCAACAATATCAGATGCAATTCGCGCGATATTTACTGCTGCATTTAGCTCTAAAGCCCGATCTGGTCCGGGGACTGCAACGCATCAGCTTGTGTTCAATCAAGTCGTATGCATTTGAGGTAGAGGTTCACTGACCCGTTGGGTCTTGTGGCTGTACCCTCCTTCTCTTAGTGGTCGAGTGAGGGGTACCGTGATTAGTGGTAATTATTGTATCAACAGCGGATGAGCTCATTGCGCCTCAGTTATGTAGTCTGATAATTGAAACAATGAATGTCCAAGAAAGAAGGAAAGGAAGTTTTATAACGTATGCTTAGTGAAACATGCAGAGGCTACCAGTTCTATCAGATGGTGACGCGTATGAGACAGTCGGGTAGCCGATAATTGAGAACCCTTAAAACGCCCCGCAGTCTGCCATGGCGGAGGCTATGCCAATCAAAGGAGGCTGTGTCTGATGTTTTGGTGGCTCCTTGCGCTGAGTCACGTCGATATAGTCGTTGATTGGTTCACTTGCTTAGATTCAGCCTTTATCCGGTCGGGCCTAGGCTTTTTTCTGGGTGACTGACACCAGTCGTTTTCGAATCGCTGCTCTCGCGCCATTCCTTTCGAAGTGCTATAGCTACATACCTGTGCATCCTCCCACTCTCAATGATCCTTGTACGTCCCCGGAGTTCCCTTTTCAAAGGCGAATGATCTACTGGCTGAAGCGAGAGGTCAAACCACAACCCACCATGACCTAAATAGGCTGTGATCAAAATGTATGTCATTGTTCAAGACTCAATTCTTAGTTTGAACTTGATGATACCAGGCAATCGTTGGCCATGTGACGACCGGAGTAACTAGTCGGTGGTCACCAAGCAGCACCGTGTCGGTTGATCTGTTTCAGCGGGCGAATTGCCTGTGATGTGTCTTGCACGATATAGAGATGAGAGCAGTCATAGATGTGGGAGATACTGCGTTGTCAAATAGCACAAGTATAAAGGCCTGCTAAATCTTTCAATTCCTCTCCTTGTTGAGCTATACTCCATTCTCCACAAATGCGTGTTCAAACGTTCAAGTCGATCTCTCTCTCTCTAGCCGGTTCATTCGGTCCCTATCCCAAAACAGGACAGCACGTTGCCAAGTCTCCAGACTCCTGTAGGATCGACATTCTATATGCTCCCATGGCTGCCATGAATCAGTTTCCATCGTTCCTTTGCGAAGGCAATCTATGCCGTTCACCATTAGAATCACCGGGTGATGGCTTGTGGCTACTTGGTAGAAAGTCTGTAGGGTGAATCTGATCTGATCGCAGAGGTCCATACTTTGCACTTCCAAAAGCATTCTAGTGCCTTGAGAGAGTAGATAGTGAGTCAGCTTGTGCATCTCGAGTCTCGTACGGCGTCGGAACCGATCAGCATACATCTGCCATCGTTCAGTTGTGGGCTCAGTAGACAATCCAGCGAGATCCACACTCCCGGCTCCGAGGGCTTGTTCGCCAACCGCTGCAGAGTCAAGTTTGGCGATAACGTTGCTTAACATAGACCAATGCTGGTCGAAGATATAATAAACGATACAATAGAACATGTGATGAGTGATGGAACTGTTTTCTACAGATTGGAAAAAGAGGTTTCGTAGGCTCTTGTTTCTCTTGAACAATGTCTCTTGTCCAAGAAAGAACATTTGACAGTAGCACTCGAAATACAGTGAGGCCTCCAGAAACCTTCGCTGTTCAACCTTCGACAGAACTACTGTGTATTCGACTTTGTCTTCGACCCAAGGTCCCGGGAAGATGCCGTCCTCGGACATCTGCATGTTGTACCATGCTTTCGGTGCAAAGCTCGTTGCAATCCATTCTACCTCAGAGAGAAGCCGAGATAGGCTACAGAGAAATGACAATTTGTTCGATGCCGAGAGTCTAAAGGGCGCATCTTGACGAAAAAAATGGGGGAGACTGACCGATTTGACTTTTGTCTCTGCTTCCTCGAGAAATATTTTCGACAAATTCTCATGGCGGATGGCATGGAGTCGAACAGCCAATAAGGATATGGAAGGGATGTCACCTGTGCATTGGCTCTCAAGATTGTAGAGGATAGGCCCCATGATGTGTGATCTATGGGTAGTAAAGTGACGAAGAAATAATGGGGATGTCTTGATGAGTGATAACATGTCGTGAGGCGAGTTGCAAAGACTCATAATCTCGAGTAGAAGCTCGACCGGGATGCGTGATATGGCATCCATTCCGACTTGGTGATTCAGGGCAAGAAGCCTGCGAGAACAATGTATAGGCGATAAGTTGTGTGTGCGCGAGTTGGAAATTTAAAAAGATTCAGCAGTTTTGCCTGAGAAAGACGGGATCATGCGATCCTAAATAGTTTTTGCTCAAGGTTTGGCAAGTGAGTCAGACATGTCGGCAGTAATCAACTTTATTCTCACCATACTGGGAGTTTCTGCCACTGAGTTGTTGCAGTATTTGATGTATGCTAGAGTCTTGCTTAAAGTTTACAGGACCACAGAGACAAACTTAATCATCAGACTTAGCTTGCTTACTTGTGCATCAGCCCCAAGACTATGACTAGACAGTTGGGGACGAACAGGTCTTTTGGCATAGTCTTTGTAGACTCTTCCATCTTTTATCCTGGAGATGCAGGCAGATCCAACGCAGCTTGCCGGGTGTGGAACGAAGCATCTCATTAATTACGTGCTTGAGATTAAGATAACTCCCTGTGAGCTGACATGAGCTGGCCCGAATTTCTATATCATGCCTGGTGCGCTTTTGCCTGGTTGGTAAGTCCAGCAGTATTGTCGCTTTGATATAAAAAACAGAGACTTGACTTATCAATATTCCCATGTTCCAACGAGCTCTTAAAATGATCTCAATTCGTTTTCGTATCTTTGTAAACGATGTTTATGACAACTGAGGTAGCCACGACCTTCGGAAACTCGTATTTGCAACACTTCCGATTCCAAAGGCAGGGATAATGCGCATCATCCGTAGGGGCGTTGCAACACAAACAAGTTTCCCCACAGCGTTGACTCGTTCTCGAAATGGTAGTTTTTCTTGCCGGTTGTTGTAGTCTAGGCCCAGCAAATGAATCGGCGTGCTGACAACTTGGATCGCAGCCGGCATTATCATCTGTGCTGTTCTCAAGCTTGCCTCTTCCGAGTTTACCAGAGACGACAACGGTCCAACACCAGAAAACTGTCTGAGGTTGGGAGCCAGTACGCTAGGCATGTTGAACGAGGCAAAAACAGTGACGGCATCTCGAGCTGTGAAAAGAGCAAAACTCCGCCGTGGAACGGCCCTTTTGACCGCCGAGGTGCCTAGGAGTTTGGCAAAGTATCCATCTTTATAAACGCATAGACCAGTGCTGACGGCGGTGGTGGCGAGGAACTTGGGCATGGTAGAGGTGATTGTTGTGACATCGAGGTCATTTGCTGCAGCATACATGGAGTCACAAAGGTTGGCGGTCGAGTATGTGCCAAAGTAGACCAGAAATGGAATGATAACTCCGCCTAAAGGGGGCATCTTGGGCTTTGACAGGAAGGACTGTATGGTTGAGCCCAAAGAGGCTCCTGTAGCGGCTTTTCGCACCACGACACTGAATCGAGTTAGCATCCGCTACGTAGAATTGATGGGATGAATAACTTGACTTACACGTCGATGGCAGTGACCCACGGTGATACTAAAGCCGATGCACATAGAGCCGAGAGAAAATCAATACCACAGACTTTCCATATAGAGCGCCGTTGCGCTTCGAGCTTCTGCACTTCTGCCATCTCGAGTCGGTAGTTGAGTTCAGTATCATGAATCAACCATGTCAGACCCTTGTCAATCGTCAAACCGTTTGATCTGGTTGTTCTAGGATATGACTGTCTAGCGACTGATGGTTCGTTTATCAGAAGACAAAGAGGTGATAAGAGATGAGATTTTTATTTTTGTTGTGATGGAGGAAAATAAAAGAAAACCATTGTAAAAGAAGCCATTTCGTCATCTTCTCCAGTAGAGACAAACTACGGCGGCTACGCTAACCTCCAAATCATGGGGTCGGGAATGCGGAGTTGCTCCCGAGGTTCCCCAACTTCCCAGCGACAACTGATAAGGATAGACGATAGCCGATAAGGATGAGAGATAACTGATAAGAAAAGGGTCAACTAATTTGCTTCTTAAACTTGATTGGCCGATCGATTGGAGGGCCCCCTCCTTGAGTAAATTTATGCTACACTAGGTTGAGGTTGGAAATTCTCCGCGTTGATTTTGATCGCCTAGTTGGAATTATCGAAGCAATGAATTGAGTTCGTGGGGTCCATTCGCAGATCGGCCACGTCCCTCGTTGTGTAAATCCTTGAGCCCTTGCAGTTCTTCGCCCTTAGTAGTAACATGATGTCAGTTACCACAGTTCACGTCCAAGCTGAAGATTCACTTACTTATAAAGATAACAGAAACATTTAGCACAAAGGTGAATGCTCTCAACCTTGAAAGTACTACCACACAGTTCAGTAGCTGCGCCAGTATCGTTCGGAGCGGGGCCTACCTAGAGCCAATGTTCACACACCCGAAGCCATGTACGTCTTTGTGCGATCCTTTCAGGTTGATTTGGCTGTAAGCCCTGGCCTATTAAGGCTTAGATATCACTTCAGATCATCCAACCTGAAATCCAAACTTACGGAGACGACGTCTGATGCTGCAGCAGCTGTGACGATGTAACAAGAGAGGAGTGTAATAAGCTGCATGGCTGTTTTGTAATGGAATGAATGACCCGTGGTAATTATACACAATTGTTTAATTAGACGAGAGCTACTTTGACTACAAAGCTGCGATAGATCAAGAGTTTGCTAGATTCGTGGGAGAGAGGCACCGCGAGCGCACAGCTTTAAATGCTTCTAGCCAGAAGTCGCCTTGCATGGGTATCGGCATATCATTGCCGTCCGTTCCAGCATGTCCATTCAAACGAAGGCATAAACGCTGTGGCTTGCCCATCTTTCCAAACAAGGCTAGGCTGAGATAACAGCTGAACATCAACTCCTCAGGTCTATAATTCGCGTATATTCAATCGCGGTTATTGGAAAAGACTTTCAATAGATGTATACGAGGGTAGCTACAAGGGTTGGCCGTGTACTGACAAGGATAGTCATTATTAGTTCATTGTTTGGATCAACGAACTCTAGTGCATCACACAGTGGACTCATTCAAGGCTATTTATCGCTCTTGATACTATTTTATGACTGGACTCGGTCGGGAATGTATGCCACTACGGGCATCAAGGGACTTTTGTTCAATTGTATGTTCTGAGGCTTAGAAGCAGGGAGACTGAACTTATAGATCGAATATTGGCTAGACCAAAGAACAACTCGTGAGCAAGTGACACCTCTCAAGCTGTACTAATTATTGGGATTCTGTCCAGCATTTCTAATCTGCCCACATGGCCCGTTACCAAGCGTAAAGACAAACGCATCCTGGTCTGTGTAGAAGTAGAGCCCATCCTGACTCCCAGGAGCACATACAGACGCTATTTCATTTACACACTGATACTTCCCACTGTCGAACCTGGAAAACGAGTGAAATTCCGCACAGTTTGCAGTGTTCTGACATGATACGCAGCAGTTGTAGTCGTCAGTGTCGTTGGTAAGTCGGCCGCTCTTATCGCTGAAAATACTATCGATCCCCTGGCCCCCGTTGGCTGAGTTGACAATGTTGTTTGTGTCGCATGCGGCGTAAAATGTTGCTTCTGGAGCTATAGAGGTCGATACACCTAAGTTGGGTGTATTAGCCATAGAGTTATAATGGGGCGGGAAGATATCTTACTCGTGGTTGTTTCAGTCTCAGTGGACGTCTCTGTCGTTGATGTCGTTTCGGTGGTGGTGACGGTAGATGTGACGGTACTCGTGACCCGACCCGAGAAGACGGTAACCGTGGAGGTGTTAGTTGTCGTAGTTCGAACAGTCGAAGTGGTGGCTGGGATTACAACGGTGCTCGTGCGGGTGTGATGACAAGGTTTCTTGACGCAGTTACATATAACTTTCTTGATGGTCTTGACACATGTGACTGATTTCGGGTACTTCGAAGGCTTAGGCTCTTCAACGCTACGTTTCTTCCTGGGAACATAACCTGTTTCTTGGGTGATAGGGACGAAGCCTGAAGGTGGCGTGACTGTTGAGGTTGGTGTGGAGACAGTAACAGAGTTCTCAGTAACGGTAGTCGTGAGAGTAGTTGTAGCAGTGTCCGTCTGAGTAATAGTGGCTAGCATATCATTAGTTCAACTCCATAAGTGGGGAAGGTCCTTACCAGTGTTGAATTTCGTTTCAGTAGTAGTGTTCGCCGTTGTGATGGTGATAAAAGTTGATTTGGTATCCGTGATAGTTGTGGTGATCGCCTCATCTGAGATAGTCACAGTAGTGGCTGGGCATTTACCCTTCTTGTGCTTGCTAGTCGTCAAGGTTTCCTTTACGATTTTCACCGTTGTTGGAACATCTTCGAGGGAAGACAGGCCAAGCTTGGTCTTGCACTTCTCTTTTGTGAACGTAGAAGTTTTGACAACAGCCGCGACTTGTAGCGTGTGTAACAAGAGTAGTAGAAGACGCATCTTGACCATGTGAACCGTTTCAGCTATAGTGAATCGAGCAAAGACTACAAGACGTGAATAGCTGAGGGCAAACAACCTACCAATTTGCGAGGTGAAAGCCGCCAGCAATTGATGCACTTATACCTGGCTTGCGGGGCCTAGTTGTTCAAAACATAGTGCTGGACAGAAGGAGAGAGGTTGGTTCTGTATCGGTTCGTCCCGGCTCGTCAACAAGGCGAGTCTACATGCGTTGCATGAGGCAACTCCTTTCCTGTGGATTTCCGAACTTAAAGCTGAGTTTCGGCCCGAACCCCTCGTATATGCGGCAGATAACCCAAACATTTAAACCCGACTGGAACAAGTAAGATGTCGTTTTTGTTGATGTGGGGTGTCGTACTTAATCAATAAGCAGACCTCTCGTATGTATTTCATATAGTCTCAGGTCGACATTACCCTCAGATAGATCAAATTTACACAAAGGCTTGTTACACCCCATACTAAGCAGTTCTCAAGAACAATTGTGACCTACACAATATTGAAGTATCGTAAAGCCACACTACAAACGGTCACCATGGTTATCAAGCAAGGCGTCGAGCGAAGAAACCTAATTGTAAAAGAATCCAACATGCATCATAGCAAAGTCCTCGTCACTCGGGGTAATATCCAATTGACTTTATATTAAAAGGCAGCATCAAGTTTATTCGTGGACAAGAAAATTTAACCGTTCTAGGCTGTGTTTGTCGATTCACAAATACATTAACTGAGATATGAAGTGGGTAAAGATGTTGGGGAAGTGGAGAGACATTTTACCATGAGAGCCGAAGACTCCGGGATCTCCGACTACCAAGCAGGCATTGCTGAAATGTGAATTTTTGCGATTTAGGGACCTGAAACTTGACAATCAGCTCGAACTAACTACGTACTTGGCCCAAATCCGTATTGAGTACGGCCGGAGGCATTCTTCATGGGCAGTCCAGTCTCAAGATCTTGGTACCTCCCCAATTGCCACATGTGAATTCCCGGTAACGACTTTCCACTCGTTCGTATAGACAGTCGTTTTGTGTAAGCAAGGCAGTAGGAGCAATTACAGTTCATTGATGTTGATGTATCTCAATAGTGATGGATGCTGGGAATGCGAAAAAGGTCCCCCGAACTAATAACTTTTTTATTCGACGGCCCGTTGAGAAAAGCCACCTCGTACTCTAAATCTATCTTTGAATGGCCTGTTCTGGGACCTGAGACACCGCCTAAACGGGTATTTACCTAATTAACCTTCCCGGAGGGTCTCTTGAGATATTGAAGGTGACTATAGAGGTCGATGAACTAAGCGTTGAAGAATTGTGGCAGTCTTGGACAGGAACTATTGGTGTTGGCGCCCGATGATATTTGTCAAACGTGCATCTTCTTCTGCACAAGGTCCATTGGTATTTCCACAAGGGTCACTGGCACAGCAACCTATGAGTTGAGTCGCACCACCTTCGCAAATATGGAACTTCTCACCATCATGGCAATAGATGCCGGATGTCTCGCTAGTTCTCGCCATCTCTGATACGCACTGGATAT